>CAJNDV010001978.1:5000-13617 GCA_905221635.1 Symbiodinium sp. CCMP2456
TTCACCTCTATCTATCTCTGCCTATGCCTATATTTATGTCTTTGTCTACTTCGACATCTAAATCTAAGCATCTGTCTATGTAGCTCTCTAACCATTTCACTATCCAGCGAAATATCTATCTATCCATCTATCTATCTACATGAAATGCCTCTATGTCTACATCCGTCAATCAATCTATCTATCTACCTATCTTCCTATATCGATCTATCTTCCTACCTCTATCTATCTAACCATCTATCTATCTATCTATCTATCGATCGACCTATCTGAACCTTCAGAAAACGAATCCACCCCTCGGAGAAGTAACCAAAGGCGAGGAGCAGCTGGTCGCGGCACTGGAAGAGGCACATTGTATATGATATAATTTATGATATAATGCATTCTAGTATATCATAGAACAATACGATATAAAACATTCTAGTATATCATAATACAGTTTGATATAATACATTCTAGTATATCACAGTACAATATGATATAATACAAAATCGCATCTTGTAATATAATATAACAGAATGTAATTAGTGCAATGTACTTTGATCTAGTGCATTCCAAAGTGCTAGGATATGGTTCGGCCCGGTCTGATGTAGTCTGATCTAGTACGACATGAAATGAAACAATAGGATCCAATTCCTTTGTTCAAGATTTTGGAAGGGTGCCTCCGTCATGCCGGGTTGATCGGATTGCTGCCAGAACCCTTGAAGTACTTAACATCGTGTCGTTATTCCCGCTGCTATCGTCGTCACTTCTGCCTTTCCTGGTATTTGCGTTGTTTCATAGCGTTTTATCGTGTCATGAGATCCTGAGGTTAGTGACGTGTTTTATTGCCACTGTCGGCCTTGTCAGCTTGAGGCCAACAAGTGCGGCGCAGAGCGCCAGAGGCCGGAGGGACCCAATTCCCTTGATCCCAGGAGCCCCCAACTCCCCAATCGGCTTAGAAAACCCCAAGCCCTTCTAGATGGGATCCCTAAAGGAGCCTTGAGGTTTAGGTGTAGGGTTTAAGGGCTAGGGTTTAGGGTTTAGGGTTTAGGGTTTAGGGTTTAGAGTGTAGGGTTTGGGGTTTAGGGTTTAGGGTTCAGGGTTCAGGTTTTGGGAGTTTATTTAGGGCTCAGGTTACGGGGTTAAAGGTTAAGGGTTTAGTTGAGATCAGTGTTATCCCCCGATTGTTTTAGTATGGAGCCCTAACCATAAACTTTTGGGGATTGTTGAGTTCGACACCTGGCAAATGACATACAGGTCGAAAAAGCTTGTATGGGGGGCCTTAATAATTAGAAAAGGGTTTTGGGGTATAAATGTAATAAAGAAATCCAAAAAACTAGTAGTAATTAATCTAGTAACATACCCTTATTGTCCCTGTATGTTTTTACTATAGCATGCCCCAACACCTGCTTCTAAGTGTTAGGGCCTTGAGACCCTCAACCCTAAACCCCTAAACCCTACACCCTGAGTGTTTGCAGTGGCTCGTGGCCCTGAACAGAGATGCCTACGACCTAAGCTCCAAGAGTTTTTGCACTTTTCGGGTTTAGGATTTAGGGTCTTCATGGCTATATGTCGCAAGTCGTAAATAGTATGCAGTCAGTATATGCAGCTAAGTGCAAGTGATGTTTTCATTAGCCGCAGCAGCAGCACCACCAGCAGTAGCAGCAGCAGCAAGATCAACGACATAAGCCGAAAACGTTGCCACCGCCTCCAACTCGCAGTCATCGTTGTCGTCGCACTTGCAGTAAGGTCAAAATGAAGAGAAGCCGTAGCTAATATCAGCTTATCGTAAAAAATCTCATCAATCGTTCGCTTTGCTTTCCCTAAACCCTAAAACCCTAAACCGTAAGCCCTAAACCCTAATCCCTAAAACCCTAAGTTGCTTTGGGGGGTCGGTGGCCTCAAGAATTACCTACATTATTTGGGGGGTTCCTTATTACTATAAAGGACCTCGAAACCCTATTCCAGTCTTTGAGGCACCTACATTAGCAATACGGGTTTGGGGTTTCGGGTTCAGGGTCAGACTTGAGCCAGCCAATCTCTCGAAAGGTGGTGTGTCCTCTACGTGATACTTCATCAACGCTGAACATGGAACCCCTTGGCCTTACCTTAAACTACCAAACCCCACTGCTTTTAGGTTCGTATTATAAACCCAAATATGGAATTTATAGGGACCCTACAAAAAAGTAGGTTTCGGTAGGAAAAGATAGAGAAAAAGACAAGACAAACCCCGAACCTAAACCCCCAAAGCCTCCGACTCCACCCACATCCCAAGTTCAAAATCCGAAAGAACACACGAACATGCCCAGGCCCAAAGCCCTATACGAACACCGTAAAAAATGTAAAGGATACAAAGGATACCCTCTTTTCCCGAATATTATTTGAGGTAGAGCCAAAAATCAAAGAGCCCGTGCAGGAACCCTCAAGCGAACCCGTAAAAGAACCCTTAAAGGAGCCCCTAGAGAAACCCTAATCCCTTTACCCCTGAACCCTAAACCCGAAAGGAGCCCACAGAGCAAGCCAAACCCCTTAAACCCTAAACCCTAACCCCCAAAGCCCTAAACCCGCAAACCCCTAAACCCCAAACCCCTAAACCCCAAACCCCCTAAACCCCTAAACCCCTAAACCCTAACCCCTAAACCCTAAACCTTTATAAACCCTAAACCCTAAAGGAGCCCTTAGAGCATCCCTTAAAGGAGCCCTTCGTCCCTTCAGGATCTCAGGACTTTAGGAGAGAACCCTAATAGGGACCCTTAATCCCATTACCTTAAATAACCATTGTATAGTCCTTATATCCCCCTTATATAGCCAGGTAGTCTCCATATGAACCCTAAACCCTGAACCCTAAACCTAAACCCTAAACCCTAAACCCTAAACCCTAAACCCTAAACACTAAACCCTAAACCCTAAACCCTAAACCCTAACAAAGGTCCCTATTAAGGGTCCCTCCTAAAGCCCTTGGACAGGATCTTGAAGGCCGAAGCCGCCCTGGCGCTGCTCCGGGGGCTCCGGGAACTCCGGGAAGCCATCGAGAGCAAGGCCTTGGAACCGTTTTGGGGCTTTGAGGCTTTTGGGGTTTAGGGCTTTGAGGGTTTTGAGGGTTTTGGGGTTTGGGGGCTTTGGGCTTTGAGGGTTTTGGGGTTGAGTTGACGGGTTGAGGCTTTTGGGGTTTGGGGCTTTGTGGGTTGAGTTGAGGGGTTTAGGGTGTAGGCCTTGGGGGGTTTAGGGGCTTTGCGGCTTTTGGGGTTTAGGGGTTTTGGGGTTTAGGGCTTTTAGGGGTTTAGGGGTTTAGGGTTTAAGGGTTTCGGGGGGTTTACGGCTGTGAGGCTGTTGGGCCTTAGGGGTTTAGGGCTTGGAGGCTTTTGGGGTTTAGGGGTTTAGGGTTTAGGGCTTTGGGGTTTAGGGTTTAGGGTTTAGGGCTTTGAGGGTTTTGGGGTTTAGGGGTTTAGGGTTTGGGGGTTTAAGGGTGTGTTTAGGGGTTTAGGGTTTAGGGTTTGGGGTTTAGGGGTTTAGGGGTTAGGGGTTAGGGGTTTGAGGGGTTTAGGGGTTTGAGGGTTTAGGGCTTCGAGGGTTTAGGGGTATGTTTAGGGGTTTAGGGTTTTAAGTTGAGGGTTTTGGGGTTTAGGGGTTTGAGGGTTCAGGGGTTCAGGGTTTGGGGTCTCGGGGTTTAGGGTTTAGGGCTCAGGGTTCAGGGTTTAGGGGTTTAGGGGTTTCAGGTTTAGGGTTTAGGAGATTAGGGGTTTGGGGCTTTAGGGTTTCAGGTTCAGGGGTTTAGGAGGTTCGGGGTTGGGGGCTTTAGGGTTCCAACTCAGGACTGATTGCTGCATATGAAGATACTACTGGCAAAATGTTGACAGGGATCTTGGCAACCATAGCACTTTGCTTCATAGTACCGATTCGGCTAGGATCAGCATTCATCACAGCACGATCGCAATCGTATTCCTAACGAGCGCAACGCATCCAGCAGTCATATGTATTCATGAGTTGTAGATACGTGATTTTCACAAGTGTCGCAATTCTGTCAGCATGGGCAGCAGTAACAGTAACAACAGTACGTAAGACTCAAGCTATAGATGTCGAAATAGTTACCTATATTGCGCACTCAACCACTTCATATGAGCAGTAGCTAAGGTTAGAAGTATGGGCCCCTATTATGGACCCCTAGGCCATTCTGGAGACCCTCGAGGGTACATATAGGGTTTAGGTTTAGGGTTTAGGGTTTAGGGTTTAGGGTTCAGGGTTTAGGGTTTAGCGTTTAGGGTTTAGGGTTTAGGGTAAGGAACCCAGGGTTATGGGCCCATGCTAGGGTTCCCATGGGTTCAACCTTAGGCAGTAGCAGCTCTCAGTTATAATCATTGTCATCATGCCATCGACACCCTCCTAAGAGACTATGTCTCACCTGAAACCCAACCTAATACAGGGGCCTAAATAATCACCTATACTATATTGAGGGATCCTTACTGTGGTTTACGGTATAATATACCCCAAAACCCCTATTCTAATTATTAAGGCCCCTACATTAGACCCTGAACCCCAAGCCCTAAACCCATAACGCGTTTTTAATGCCAGGACCCAGACTGGATGGAGCAGGCCATACAGCAAGCGAAGGAATCAGGCGTCCCAAGGACTCTCCAGGGACGACTGGGAGAGAGAGAGGTTTAGGATGGTTTAGGGTTTAGCTTTTTCCCGGGCCGGCTGGGAGAGAGAGAGAGAGAGAGATTTAGAGATTTAGGATGGTTTAGGGTTTAGCGTTTAGGGTGTAGGGTCAAGTGTAGAGCTTAGGCCAAACAGAATCGGCACCCCATTTACCGTGGCTACGTTTTGCAAAGGGAGAGGGGTCGTAGAGGTAGCAGCTGCAGCATCACTGATCACGAAGATGATCATTATGTTCATCAGCACCGTCATCGTCGTGAGTAGTATCACCATGGCCACTGTATTGACCGAAATGTCTTTGTGGTTTAGGGTTGTAGGGCTGTAGGGCCTTAATAATTAGAATAGAGTTTTGAAAAGAGTTTTGGAGGCCCATTCTACTATACTTATAATAATAATAAGGTAATTATTGTTAGAATTGGGTTTTTGGGGCCCACTATACTAACATTATAGAAAGGACCCCTAAACCCTAAACCCTAAACCCTAAACCCTAAACCCTAAAATTATAGTAAGGACCCCCCCCAGCCATCGGGAGGACCGAGATCAGCAAAGCTGAGGGCCTTCTGAAGTCGCTGACGCGGAGTGTGCCCGCCGGGGAACCTGCTGTTGAGGGGGGTTTAGGGTTTAGGGTTTAGGGGTTTAGGGTTTAGGGTTTAGGGTTTAGGGTTTAGGGTTTAGGGGTTTAGGGTTTTAGGGTAGGGTCGAAGGTTTAGGGGTTTAGGGGTTTAGGGTTTAGAGTTTAGGGGTTGAGGGGTTTAGGGTTTAGGGGTTTAGGGTTCAGGGGTTTAGGGTTTTGGGTTTAGGGGTAGAGGGGTTTAGGGTTGAGGGGTTGAGGGTTTAGGGGTTTGGGGTTTAGGGTTTAGGGGTTTAGGGTTCAGGGTTTAGGGTTTAGGGGTTTAGGGTTTAGGGTTAAGGGTCCTAAAGACATTGAAACTCTGTATAAACTTCCTGCTGCACTTTCGGTAATTCACGAAACCCTAAAACCAAACCTCCTAAACCCTAAGGCCAAAGGATCATCGAGAGATGCTTCTGTTGGGGTTTAGGGTTTAGGGTTTAGGGTTTAGGGTTTAGGTTGCCAGGATGTACTCTTGGGTTTGCCTATTCAGACTTCTATCATCTTCTATCATGGCTATGAGAGCCATGACAGATTGAGTTTAGGGTTCTAGGGTTTCGGGGCTGAAAGTTTTCGCAGCTGTTAGCAGTGTAGGGACGGCAACACAGCACAACTACAGTTTTGCCTACCATTGTGTTTGATCTCCTATCCTCATTGTGTGATTTCGGCTTGTCTCCCTAAACTCTAAATTGCTCTCTTGCCCACCCCCTCCCCACGTCTCCCACCACATCTTGTACGGCGTTGAGTACAGTCATAGTGTACCCTCGCGTCCTCGCTGCTAAACCCCTAAACCCCCTACACTTTAAAGCCCTAAACCCCTAAACCGTAAGCCAGCCTAAGCACAAGGTCAGCCGAGTGGGGAGCAAGTTCGTGGAGGAGGACCGTCCACCTTTAAGCCGACTGGGAAGCAAATTCGTGGAGGTCGAGCCGCCGATGGTGGCCTAGGGTCGGGGAAACAACTATGGCCAGTGTGACCTAGTTCCCCAATACCCAACCTTTAAACTCTCTGGGTTCTTAGAATTTAGTGGTAATCTGAAAGTTTAACCTTTTATTTCCCTGGCTTATTGGGGAAGTAAGCCTATGTGGCCATTGTGATGGAACCTGAACCCTTCGGCAGCCGTAAAACCCTTAAACCCACAACCCTAAACCCTGGAGTCCTGAAGCCTAATCCCTCAACCCCAAACCCTGAAATTCTAAGCCTTAAACTCTGAACCCCAAAACCGTAAAACCTAAACCCTAAACCCTAAACCCTAAACCCTAAACCCTAAACCCTAAACCGAACCCTGAAACCCTATGTAATACATTTTATGACGCTCTGGGCTTCTGATTCTGGGCGGATGAGTCCCCGACTCGCCGCGGCTCCTCCGAGATCTTCCAAAACTGTTTGTACAAAAGGCTGGGGGGTCTTCTGCTCAATTGGGTTCTATTACAGGGTTCTGTAGTGAGGGTTCTTTCGTCAGGGTTTTACAAAGTTGTTGTATCGAAAAGTTACAGGCTTTTCGGGTTGAACGGTTTCGGATTCACGGCATTGGGTAGGTTGATTTAAGGCCCAGGGCTAAACCCGAAACCCCAAACACGAAAGCCGCAAACCCTAAACCGCTCGGCTTCGGAGGTTGAAAGACGGTTAAGTTATAACCAAACAGTTAATGTAGGGCCCTTAATAACTACAATAGGGTTTTGGTTTCCTCGTTATAATCACGTAAAGTATAATAGACCCCGAAGCGCCTTGTTCTGACTATGAAGGCCCCTATATTACCCAGTCAAAGAGTTTAGGGCTTAAGCTTCTGTAGCCTTTCCACCAGTTATATACTTCTGATCCTATAAGGTACCCCCGAAAAGGAACTACAAGGGAGACCATATAGGTACTGAAACAGCTACCCCATCCAGGGAGCTTTGGGTTTAAGCTTCTGTGGCCTTTCCAGAAGTAAGAACCCCCAATTCACGCATTTTTTGGCTGCGCCCGCCGAAGGCGGGCCATGTGCAGCTAACAGGCATGTCTTCGAGTGTGCATGGGTTTAGGGTTTAGGGTTTAGGGTTATAGGGTTTAGGGTTTCATCCCCAGCTCTACCCGCAAATCTCAAGCCCTTCCGCCCTAAACCTAAACCCCACCCCTAAACCCCTAAATCCCCAAACCCCGAAACTCCTCAAGCCCAGAAGCCCTAAACTTAAACCCTAACCCTTCAACTCCTCGACTCCAAAACCCTAAGGGTCGTATAGAGGGCCCAACTGTGGCCTGGCATGCTCGGCTGAAGCATCGGCCGTCTCCCCGTTTGTTTGGGACGCCTGCGCCGTGCTTTAGGGCGACCGTTTAGGGCCCATAGGAAATATTAGGGCCTTAATAATTTGAATGGGGTTTGGGGGTATATTATACTATGATTATAATAATGACTACTATGATTATAATCTTAATGATTTTAAACAGGGTTTGGGGGTATATCATACTGTGATTACATTAAGGAACCGTTTCGGCTTCAGGCTTCGATCTCTATAGGCCGGTGTCCAAACTCTCTAAGCTCCTCTGTAAATGATGCCCCGGCGAACGCTGGGCAGGGCCCGGGTGGCCAGTTGTGGGACGCCTTGGGCTCCGAGCCGGTCATGACACTAACAGGTGCCGAGGTAATGCAGGGGTCTTAATGATTAGAATAGGGTTTCGGGAGTCCCTTCTTCTTCTTCTTCTTATAGTATAATATACCCCAAACCGTATTCTAATTAATAAGGCCTCTATATTATACGTGACCACGAACACCGACATCATATCCCCAAGCCCCAAGTCCTACACCCTAACCCATAACAGACGCACTACTCAGCCTTGTAATGGCGATTGACATTGCGCACAAACCTGTGGGCAGTTCTCAACACCAAGGTTCCCTTTTGAGGCCGCCAATACAGCACGGCACCCTTATTATCCCTTATTAGGGTTTAGGGTTTAGGGTTTAACTTATACAAAAGGACCCTAAACCCTAAGCCCTAAACCCTAGAAAGGGAGCCCAGTTTAGAAAACCAACCCGTGTTCAGGGCTGGCCGAAGTCCATAGGCTTGGTTTATACATTAATAGCCGTTAGGGTTTAGGGTTCAGGGTAAATTAATAACCAATGCACGGCCCATATAGAAGCCTTAATAGGGTTTTTCATATGATTCCTTAGGGGTTCCGTGTTCGAAACAGATTCCAAAAGAACCCATATTCTAGTAAGACCGTCCCTCGACCTGAAGTGCAGCAAAACCCTGATTAATGAAGCTTAATAAGTAGAATAAGGTCTTGGGGCCCATCATACTATAAGCATAGGCAGGAACCCCAAAAGAGTATTGGCAACTATTTAGGCCCCTATATATCTATATCTATATCTATATATATATATATACCTATATATGTATATA
>CAJNDV010001980.1:0-64507 GCA_905221635.1 Symbiodinium sp. CCMP2456
GATGAAAAGAACTCCACCTCGGCGGCCTCGGCGTGGAAAGGTCACGTGGGCTTTGTAACTCCAACCATGACAAAAGCCTCCTTGTTTCCAGCCAGTGAGGACACGATATGCTTGATGTGCGGGCCTCCGGTGATGTTAGAGAAAGCTTGCCTGCCAGCCTTGCAAAGCATGGGCTACGAGGATTCCAACATCTTTTCATTCTGAGGTCACCGGTAGCTGCAGTAGCTTGCATGGGGCGCGAAGTTCGCTTCTGATTTTCCGGGTTCCAGCAAATTTGTAGACTTGTGTCTCTCCAAAGGATGGCACAGCTGGGGCCTAAGCAACCTTGGCATGGAGTGCAAGGTTGCAGGCGCACACGACCAACTTGCTCAATGATGGCAACAATTCGGGAAGGTCAGTGCGGATGCGCAGGGTTTTTTCGACGCTTTGATGTCTTCATGACTTATGACTGCCTTGCAGCAATTTAGGCCCAGATAGAACTCCTGTGGGAACTTGTAAGCATGACAGACTTCAAGTTGCAAGTTGAAGGTGGACGAAACAAGGCAAGCTCTGCATTTGTGGCATCAGCACAACCGCACCTGCGGTTGTCTTGGGAAGTGCACCATCTCTTCTTCCTTGCCTTCTTTTCTTCATTTTGCAGTTTGTGTGGCCGACACGGACCGGCGAGCCGCGCTCCATCGGCTGCCAAACACTAGGCAAGCCGAATCTCTCAACAGGATCCTTTTTTTTTCTCTTGACTCTCTGGGGGCCTGCCATCCCTTGCCGAGTGCGAAGCTGCAGAGGGCACTAACATCTTTTTATGTTCCATTGCTGCTGGGGTGCAGCCTGTGTAGGCTTGGAAGTGCAACGTTCTGCCCCTGCTAAATGTCGGGTGCAGCATTCTGCATCATTCAGTGCGGAGTTCGATCAAATAAATGCAGGAAGCTGGCACTGGGATCTTCGCAGGGGCGGGGCTCATGGCTAAGCGAAGCTTCCTTTCGGGTTGCTGATTCTTGAGGCTTCGAATTGTTGCATCCACTTTGGGCCTTCTGATTGCTTCTGGTTGATTCACAGTTAAGCAATGATGTCGAAGAGGCCGTATTCGTCAACAAGGGGGGGGGGGGAAGGTGCAAATTCTGTGATTTACCCAGGTCTCGGTAGATAGTGGTCGGCCGGTGGTGGGCAGGGAAGCGTGGTTTCGCTTGAGCCCCTACCGGAAGCGTTCTGTGATCCGGTTCGACATTCAACCAGACATCAAAACCGCAATCTCCTGATTACTTGCCACTTGGTTGCTTGCCAGTGCGCCAGGTTTCGAAATATCCACTCTCTCGGTGAGCACCTTGTGAGCAGCTGCAGCCGAGCGCATGGCGAGCATGTGGCGCAAAATGTGCACAAAGACTCTGAGTTCCCTGTGGTGCTGGGTGTGCTCAGCAAGTTTCAAAGAGACTTGCAGGCCCCTTTTAATTTCAGCTCCTGCCTGAATCATGCACTCGTGTTGTACAGCTTGAATCGCCGTGCTTGTTCACTTTTCATTTTGGCAGGGCTGCTGTGTTGCCGAAGGCAGCAACAGCCAAGTCTTAAGGGGCGGCCGCGCTCGTGAGTTTTCAAGATGTTTTAATTCTTAGTCTCAGCAATACCCCACAGGCTACCGCCTCAAGGGACACGAAAATCTCGAATCATGATGACCTCGAGGCACTACTCTGTGGCAGCCTTGCATCTCTGTAACCAGCGCTTCTTCTTTCAAGGTGGTAAAGCTCTAGATCAGCCAGTCAGGGTTGAGCCCATGACACGAGAAGTAGCTTTCCACCAGCTTTGCTGTGGTAATGCCATCCTCGAAATTGCAGTGCATTCTCTTACTGCATATGGTCTCATGAGCACCGCATATTATGGTCGCGCTGTTCCACTAGCTTTGCGGCGGTTCGCCACATGGCTGAGGGAAGGGGGACGGTTACGGCTTGGTTGCTCGAGAAAGCCAAGCACTTGACAAGGTTACCGTCCTATTTCAAAGCTTCGCTTTCCCGAAGGGGGCATACGGTATAAGGAGGAGCATTTGCAGGAAGTGGGTTGGGACATCCCAATGCATTCGGGATATCGAGCTCAGTTCAGGCTCAATGCTAACTCGTGGCAGGCGGTATACATGTAAAGTTCAGGGTCCTGGTACATTAGGGATTAGGGTTTCTACTACGAGAAGTGTTTGCGATTTGAGCTGCTTGAGCTACGATCAGGGAAACCAGTCGTGGTTGCTTACTGTGCAAAAGTGCGGTGGCAAGCGCATATCGTGCACATGCCATTGGCAGCAACGTAGCGGCGGAGTTAATCGCGACCGCGCAGCGGAAGCCTAGTCTTGGTGGAACACCATTTACGTTGGAATGTAATCAAATTTTCTCAGGTTTTTTGCAGTATTTTGTTTGAGAGGCACTGCTCAAGCGCACTGGCTTTACCACTAGAGATAGTAACCCTATAACACATGTGGCATTTTTCATTTCACACCAAGACAGACCTCAAAGCACAAACTGTTTGCCGCAATCCCAAACCCTAAAAGGAGATGTTGGTGAGCAAGCTCCCGACGTCAAAAGGAGATCTTGCCAACCCCAAACCGTAAGAGGAGATGTCGATGTTGGTGAGAGAGAGGCCGGACCCTAAAACGGAGGTGCATGGCTGAGCTGTGGCAGGTGGTTGTTTGTTTGAGGGTCTGGGCAGGACAATTGTTCCGAGAGTAGCAGTGCTAGCCGACTTCCGCAGGCCCAGCAGCCTGACAGGGCACCTCGAAGGCTCGCTGCCAGACAAGAAGCAGAATAACTAGAGGCACAGTGCAAAAAACACAACAGGCACGGAGCGGGCACAAAACTGCGAAAGTGCGCATACTCTTGAAAGGGCCACTGCCAGCCATGGAACCTCGATTACCATCCCACACCTGTAAAAACTAGCCTGTCTCAGGACGGTCTAAACCCAGCAGACGGTTCCTGTTGTCGGAGAGTTTGGGACTTGTGCACCTCACTGAAGACTTGTTTGACTCTTGTCAAAGGCATTTAGACGGTTTGGGTGTTCGAAGAAGGGCGGGAGAGTATGGACCGGTTTGGGTTCAGTGCCGCTGTAGCTGAATACTTCTCAGGGCGAGCATGGGTTAGGGGCCTGCGCAACCCGCGGTCGGGTTTGTTGAAGCGTTCAAGGCCAAGTTGCCATGCTGGCTCCATGGGCCTGGCGGCCGCCGGATCCAGGACCAGCCCGTGAATGCAATTTCTGCAAGAAATCATACACAGCTACAGGACCTAAAACTTCCAGATGACCTTCCAACAGGTTTCACTGGGATCGCGGGTTCCTGGAGCAGCTTGTAGACAGCTTTCGACCCTGCTCAGGTGTGCATGTAGTCATGCTCATGACCCGACGGAAGCACATCGAGCATGCAGACTCTTGGCTAGGCGTCTGTGACTAAGACGTTGCGCACGCCTGGTCGGCAACCTGGGCAGGGGTGCGCACGGCTTGGGAGCGCCTCCTCATGGAACGCAGCCTCGCGCTCAAGGCCGGAGAACGGCCTGCACAGTTGCAGCCGTTGGCTGAGACTAGGCGATGAAAATGTAGTTTAGACCAAATACACAAACGTCCGTGCAGTGGTGCACCAAAGACACTTACTCCAGCTAATGGCAACAATGTGCAAGATAAGGGGCTGGCATCCGGTGGGTGACGTAAATCGCCGTGCTGCGTAGTATGCCCCCCCCCGCATTTCTGCACTGCTGCACTGTTTTGGAACCAGTAACTGGTTTTGAAACCCGCCGAAAGTTTATAAACACAGGCAAAGTTTATAAACCCGTGATCGGAATGAGGGTGGACCAAAGCGTATAAACAAGCTTGAATTCGCGTGTCCTGGTGTCCAAGTCGAAGCCAACACAAGACATGCAGTATCTAAGTCTCCATGGATGATTATGGATGTTTCTCACACTACTCCTTCCAACACTTAGCATCCCGCTACAGAGGCCACGATTTCGTTGCGTTCCTCACCATCTCTACAAACCTAGTTTGGAGACTCACCCAGGAAGTTGCAAATCCTGATTACTTGCACGTGGCATTGAATCAATCCATGCTTTCAGAATGCTGACCAGCTGAAGCCCGTACACACAACAGTAACCTCGTCGAAGCCCTGTTACAATGTGCTAAAATCGTTGCCAAGCATCCGTCGATACATTTTCGTATTTAATACCTGTGTGACTGCTGTCCAAACTCTAAACCTTTGTAGATTCAATTTACTATAAATGCGCCTTTAGTCATTAGTTTGGTTCAGTCATGCCCTACGGCGAATTAGATTTTGGAACTAAGAGTGTTCAATATGTACTGTATTGCCGCAATCCCGTTAGAGCGTCTGTTTTTTCTAAGCATCGCATTGCTATGGAGTTTTGCTACATACAGCTCTCAGTAACATATCCTTGTGCCCGCATGCGATTGTTTTTAAGCGCTGGTATATCCGGTATATGCGAGCATTTGGGTGTTGCATTCCTTATTTCTGTATAATGACAACCCCATGCTAAGTTGTAAAACTTGCGTACTCCACGCCTAGCAAACGTTGTATAGTGTTTCTCCTGTGGGACAATATACGTACAGTGTCGCTTGGCTTGACACTGCTTCTATACACCGAGTGACGAAACCTTTGCTTCTCGTATCAGGATACCGGAACCATCACGTAGAGCCGTCTGCGAAAGCCACATGTAGCTTGTCGGTATTGTGAGAGCATAAGCAGTCTGCAGGATGTAAATTAGTTTGTCCTTACGATGAGTTCGTATCAGCTTTATCTAGTGCATGTTCTGTCTACTTTGCTAGTCCCGCGCCCTGCCACATTTATGTTTAATGTGCACACACTCTGGAGCCTTATTAGAAGCAATTGTCCCAGTCCAGAACGTGATTCCTCGTGTTAGAATCAAATGGTAAAACGCACCGCGTCACTCCTCCCGAAAGAGAGTTCGTCCTCACGTATTGGCAATAGTGTTGCTAGGAGCCAAGCGAGGAAACCTAAATGTTTGTAAGCTGCAAATTCTGCGTGCTCGCCAAACATATTCTGATCAGTCCCGTCTCATCGCAATGCTGCTTCCAAGGAACGATGTTTGGACAGCGTTGCAACCAACTCGTCTATGTACCCAGTGATGAAACCTGACCAAGTTGTCAACAATAAGTCCTGTTTTCTCAATTGTCTGTGCAGCTTGATATTCCAATACTGATAACATGTATCGAGCTACTGTTACCTCGATAGAAGCCACGTCATGTTCCACACCATGATTCCTGGATGAGTGACATGTAAGTGTGTATTCGCTATCGATTGCCTTCTCTCTTGTAAACTCCATGTACAGGAACGAGCAGATCATTGGAAATATCCTGCAGCATGCTAAAGTCGCCGGAATACGCATATGGTCCCGGCAATATGCGAACTCCGATGCATCCTTGCTGAAGACACGAAATACTGCCGGATACCTAGGACCATCAGTTCTCGTGGTGCATGCTTAGCTTCATTGCAGTCGCAGTCGTCCTGAAACGCCTGAACAGTCGAACTTGTCGAATTAGGTGTTGATGAAGTACTGATGAGATAGATTTATTTCGTACTTTTTATGGTGCAGCGGGACCCTACCAAGTTTTGTGAGCCACAACACTGCTTCATAGACCCAGGTTTCTCGAACCTTCAAGCATGCAGTTTACCAATCTGACGGGTAGGGCCCGGCAGCCATGAAGCAAACAGATAATTTGAACCATTTCACCAGTCGCTTTGATCTTTCGAGTGGTTTAGTACCCAAGCTACCCTTCTTGTGCGGTGAGGAGGATCTACCATATGGGGTGATTACGCACCCTAGACCATGTCACCAATTCACCATTTCACAAACCCACCATTTCATCAATTGGTTGAGCCCTATGTTTAAACCCCTGAACCATTTCACCAATTAGTTGGCGCTTTGAAAGCCCAGAAACTATGTCACCAATTAGTTTGGCCATTTGTCTAAGCCCATAAACATTTCACCAATTAGCTTGGCCCTAACCCATAAACCATTGCACCATTTCACCATTCATGTCCCCCGTATGGTCAGACCTCCTCACTTTCATAGAGCCGAACTAACGGGTGAAATGGCCAGATGGTTTATTGGATTGGGCCAAGCTCATTGATGAAATGGTTTAAGCGTTAGGGCCAACCGGTGAAATGGCTTGAGTTTAGACACAGGGCCAAACTACCTGGTGAATGGTGAAATGGTGAATTGGTGAGGGGTCCTAGCCATATGGGGCAAGAAACGGTGAAATGGTGAACTGGTTGAGGGGGTTTTGGAGGCAGCCAGGAAATCCAGGGGGGAGATTACCCAAATCACCACATGTGCTAAGTTTAGTTTATGATCATGACTGGTGCTGATGGCCCTACCTCCATCCGCTTGCATTCTTCTTAAGCGTGATGTCCAGGGCGAGATGCAGATGTACATTTGTTGCTTGCTGCCATGGCCGCTTGGCACAGTGCGTCTGTGCCGTCTGCCCGATCTGCGCTGTCTGCACTTTGCTCAGGTTCTGGCCCTTGCGATGGATGTGGCGGTATCGAATTCGATCATGCCTTGGAGTCAACCCATGTGGCAGTTCATTTCTTCCAAAATTTCTTGCTTGTATGGAATGCATGAGGACATTGGGCCAGCCTGCTGCTAGAGGAAGAACATACACAGGCTGAAAGCTCGCTTTTCCAAATTGTGGGGTCGGGTGACCACTGGCGTATGGCGGCAGAGGTCCACATCATCTCAACAGCTTCGTGGTCCAGAGATTTCTTTCAGCGAATGTGCAGGGCCTGAGATGACCCGTGCTGCACCTGCAAGCTGCCTGTTATTGCATGTCGCTATCTTGTAGCTATAGGCACATACACGACGACGGGCGAGCCTACACGATGGTGGCTGCAGCCTAAGTCGCAGGGATTTGTTTTCAGGTCGGCATTCTCGTAGCTTCTCCATTCAAAGGCAGAGATGTTTCATGCGTGTGACCGGGACCGGAGGATGCCTCCGCCAGAGATTAGCGACAAGCTGCGATATGAGGTCCGACACGATGGCGAGATTCTGTGGGAGGAAGCCTCGGTTCTTTCATCTCTTCGGCAGATGAAACCGTGAGACAAGCCTTTGCAAGGCCGGACACGACAAGTTCCAGCCTCTTCAAGAGCGCGCATCGAGCTCTGAGGGGTCTTTAAGTCGGATGACTTCGTTTGAGCATACGGACATGCACACACACACACACACATGTACGCACACATACACCTCTATCTCCGCTCTCTTGCAAGGAGATGGTAAGCGTGGTGGACAAAGAGTGCCAGCCCAGGGCTTGGCTCGAGGCTTCAGGTCAAGCAGCTTTTCTTGCGATCCGACGCTGTCTCGTCCTTTTGCATCTTGAGCTTCAGGTGGAGGGCAGACGAAGCTCAGAAGTTACTTGCAGGTGGAGGTGTTGAAGCAATCGATTCTCCCAAGGACGAATCAGCTTTCGAACCGGAAAAAGCTGCGCCACGTTCGCTGAGACATGTTAGCTAGGCTTTGTTGTTTCGAGACATCCCTGCTAGCTTGTGGAAGCGACTTCAATGCACGCATCAGAATCAGTGCAGCAGTAGGCGTGCACACAAATCCCATATGTTTCTGCTAGCAGCGCCCACTGATGTCAGCGTGCCGATTTTTGCTGGGACCTCGTATCGGACAGGGCGTGCTGAGACAGTCAGGGCTCTACCCCTTTGCAGACAGAGATGTGCGACGGTGCTGGCATTGGGCACGTCTTGTGCAGGCAGAATCAGCAAACGCAAGGGTTGTGCACAATGCATCAGAAAGGTTTCTGTGACGGATGAGCCACCTCCAGTAGAGCATCCGGTTTCGGAGCCTGTGACGAAGCAATACCTCCTGCGTGCTCGACAGTGCCCACATGATCGTGCTCGCATGCAGCAACATTTTTTGGATTTGATTGCAGACAAAGGGCTGCAGTTGTATGCAAAGCAAGAGGAAGCCATCTATGCTGTCTTTGGAAACTCCCACGTTGTACTCAGCACACCAACTGGCAGTGGCAAGTCCCTCGTGGCGTCGGCCATGCTGTTCCGCTCAATTGCCGAGGGCAAGAGAGCCTATTACACGTGCCCGGTGAAAGCCTTGGTTAGCGAAAAGTTCTTTTCCTTGTGCCATGACTTCGGGCCGGATTTGATCGGGATGGCAACAGGTGAGGTTTCAATCAACCCCACTGCTCCTGTGATTTGCTGTACGGCTGAAGTTTTAGCCAACGTGGCTCTGCGAGATGGACCTGCCGCAGAGCTTAGCTACGCTGTCATGGACGAGTTCCACTTCTTTGACGACAAGGGCCGTGGCTATGCATGGGAAGTTCCTCTCTTCAGGCTGCCACACGTGACGTTTCTGCTCATGTCTGCAACGATGGGAGACAATCCGGCCTTGTATGCGAACCTTACGGCATACACAGGCCGCAATGTGGAGACGATAACATCAACAGACCGTCCGGTTCCACTTGACTGGTCCTACCTTTTCGAGACAGCAAAAGATGCCATTGACGAGTTGGTCGCCTCGGGACGCACACCCGTGTATGCGGTTTGCTTTACCCAGCAAGATGCGGCTACCTTGGCACAATCACTGGTCTGCAAAGAACTCGCGCCGAGTGAGCAAAGAAAGGAGAAATTGGCAGAGCAGTTCAAGGACATGGAGTTTGACACGCCTTACGGGGACAGATTGAGGCAGCTTCTCATAAATGGTATCGGCTTGCACCACGCCGGGTTGCTTCCCAAGTACCGGCGCCTCGTAGAGCAGATGGCCCAAGCGGGGTTGCTTACGTGTATCTGTGGTACCGACACCCTCGGAGTCGGAGTCAATGTGCCCATCCGAAGCGTACTGTTCACGCAGCTTTGTAAATACGACGGTGAAGCAACTGTTCTCGTGACCCCTCGTCAGTTTCATCAGATTGCAGGAAGGGCCGGAAGGAGAGGGTACGACACCAAAGGCAGTGTAGTGGCGGTGCATCCTGCCCACGAAGTGTACAATAAAAAGCTGCAAGAACAGATCAAGGTTGCAGAAAACAAGAAGGAGCGCGAGCGGCTAAAGAGGCGGCTCCGGTCTGCGAAGAACAACTTCGTCGATTGGGACGAGGATACGTTTGCAAAGCTGCGAACATCATCCCCGGCACCGCTCCGGTCACGCTTTCAGCTTAGCCAGGGCCATGTGCTAAGCCTTTTGCAAGGTGCTCAGGAGCACGGTCGGGACGGACTTGCTGAGGTTCATGAGCTTATTTCTTTGTCCCTATGTGGCAAGAAGAACAAAGAGCACTTGGCTCAGCAAGTGGACCAGTACATACAGGCACTGTCCGGCGCAGGGCTCATCGTAAGGCAGGGAGATGTACTGCAAGCTGATAGTACCTTACAGCGCGATTTTCTCTTGATGGAAGACGTCTCCCTCTTCTTAGTGGACGTTTTGCCTCTGCTGCAGTGGGGCTTTGCTGGAGACAACTGGAAGCTAGCCAAAGCAGTCCTTTCAGTGGTGGAAGCCATCTGCGAGGAACCGATAGCAGTGGTGCGTGCGCAGGCAGGTAGTCGAATGTCAAAGCTACAGCACAAGCTCGTGGCTTTCCCCTGCTTGTGTGAACAGTTGCATTCAGCGACAGGCCTGAGTTGGAAGGATGATGAAGGTGTTTTGGATCAGGTGTTGCACTGATGTGAGTGCAAGTGTAGAAAATCCGAATTCGTGTAGGTGTCAAAACTCACACTTGGAAGATTGATATGCTCGTGTAGAGGAGACCGCCGCAGACCAGGATACCAGGATCAGAAACTGTCGCAAAAGGGCGCCGGGCATAGATGTTGCGAAGTTCGGGCTGTCGCGTTGCCCCCAACAATAACAACTTCGCGCTTACTTGTGCATGAGAAAGCATGTGAAACCCCGACAGAGCGGAGAGCTGTGCAGGCACGTGCCAAACAGCGGAAGCAGCCGCGGTTGCCTTGTGAAGACGTGCTGTGGCCTGCCTTCGAGAACTTCTTGAAGCGACACCCATGGGTGTCACGTGATGCTTTGAAGCCAAAAGCAATTGCACTGGAAATGTTCGAGGCCCAGATGTCGTTTTCAGATTTCATCAAGAAGCTAAGCCCACTCGACAAGTCCAAGCGCGTGCTCCAGCAAGAAGGCTTACTTTTGCGCTTTTTATCGCAAGTGCACAAGACCATGAAGCACAACGTACCTGATGATTTCAAAACAGATGAGGTGCTTGAGATCGAAGCATTCCTGCTGGCAGCAATAAATGGCACGGACTCGAGTTTGTTGCGTGAATGGGAGGCCTTGAAGGAGCTGGAATCAGTTAATTTCGAGGATGAGACAGGGGTGGAAGCACTTGCTTCCGCAGAGCAAAGCTTGACAGCCGCATCTGCAAGCAGAGCATTTACTGGCAATGCTCCAGAAACGGAGAGTGAATTTCGGTTTCTGCAGGCAAGAGCTCGAGTGGAAGCTCAGAGATTTGCACGGCATTTAGCAAGGGGCAGATGGAAAGAAGCTTCAAAGTCACTCCGGCAGGACACGGATGATGTTTGGGATGCTGACTCTCTTCGTGAGCATATCATTGCAGAAGGCCGCAGGCCTTTTGCAAAAGACTCTTACAGTATTCAAATCGAGATGGACACTCTGGAACACGGGCTACAAGTCTTCGGTGAAATCTTGGATGAAGAGAGTCGGACCGCTTTACCATGGCTGGAGTTTGAAGTGGGCGCACCGTGGCCCTCGAACAGCTTCGAGGCATTGTTCCAGCTGCAGTCTCTCGACTGAAAAGAGAAGCCCTGCGCGGCAACTGCCATGTGCAGGTTTGCGAACTTGGGGCTGCATGAGTCTGATGCAGCCGTGTTGGTCCAAGCTGCCACGTAAACTTGGTGGCCGTCTTTGTGGAAGTACTTGGGCAAAATCAGGACTTAGAGTAACTCTAACTCTATGACTAGGCATTGAGCATGATGCCGAGCTTCTGTGCTCGACAGAGATGCTGATCGAAAGCTGCAGCAGCCCACAAAGGCCAACATGCTGCCCAAAGGGGCCTTCGTCGACGGTAAACGCTGTATGTGCAGGGTCAGATGGAAAGCTCCACTGCAGAGCTTGGCGTCGGATGGCCAATAGAGCTGGTAATCGGACGCATTCTTGCACGTCGGAACTCGCTCGCAGCTTAGGTCACAGGAGAAGCATTGCAGCTACTTCAAGAGCAGCTCGGACTTTCACTGCGCCCAGCTACTTCAGCCATCAAAGCTGTGCGCAGACGCTCGGGGTTGCGAGCCACTGCAGACAAGGTTGAAGAAGCGGCGGCAGGACTTCCTGCTGCAGATCTTGACATTCTCCAGTTTTGAGCGAAAAGGTCTTTGGCCAGCGTCAGGTGTTTCAATTCTGCAAGCTTGGCTCGCAGGAGTGTTCGCATGTCAAGCACGTCAACACCCTGCTGCATCAGGACAGGATCTTGAAAACCGTTCGCTTTGTGCCTCTTTGTGCGCATTCGACACTCCTAGCAATTTCCGCGTTGAGGCGATTGAGCAGCGCCGGAAGGAGCAGGATCGAGGCAGTCGTGCTAAGGCCAACATCTTGGGAAGGCTGCTGGAGACTGAGCTTCCGTTTCAGTGTCAGCTTTGTGTGACTCGTCAAAGCGTGTGAACCACCCGTCCTGTGGAAGGTCCCGGGCAGAGGCGGCTCGAATGGCGAGCAAAGCGAGCCAGGTGCTTCGGCTCTGGAAGTTGAGAGCATTCAGGCACTGATTGTCAGAAGTTGCAACTGGACCCTTACCGTATGCCATGGTGCAGGTCACAGCATTTGCTGGCAGACCTCTTCCAACACCATCTGTCGGCATTCCTCAAGAGGAGGCCTGCTGGCTTGGCAGCCGAGCTGTCGCATCGCCGCATGTTCCCGCTAGCCTTGTCACAGGCACCAGGTTGTTAGCTGGGTAGGAGCAGAAGCACCACATAATGCAGTAATACACGGCAGAAGTGTACAAGATGACACCACCAGACAGGGTGCAGTGAACATATCCAAACATGCGCCGCACCTACTGCACCAGCTGAAGTGAACAGAAGTCTACGTTCCCTCAGTGCCATGCATCATGGCGTTGAGCTCAGCACCATCCACAAGGGTTGCAGAGCCGGTGTGGCGGCTTCGCATCGAGCCCGATGCGAGCAAGCCTTGGATGCTTCTGGTGCATCGGCGCAGTCGCTTCGCCGTTCCCTCATTTTTTTGCAGCGTGGAGGGGACCCTTGCCGCGACCTCATCCCATATGTACTCTGGAGGTGCGTGCGCACCAACACGCTGCCTTGACGGCCGTGGCGGCGGGCGCAGTGACTGTGGCCAGCCACTGTGTAAATTTCATGAATCTACTCATATGTGTTCCAAGCAGCCAAAAACGTGAGATCCTTCAAGGCCTCAGCTAGCCGAAAGCGCTGGCGATGGTCTTGCGCAGCAGAGCCGGCAGAGCAACTTGAATCAACATTGAACTGCGTGAACTGATGCCTTCCTGCAAGCTCGAGGCCTGCTATCAAGAGCGGCTTCCTGGCTTTTCCGAAGCCCTTCGTGTTTGGCGTCGCCACATCTGCGTACCAGATCGAGGCCGTCCTGAAGATGGTGCTGCAAGTTGTAAAGATTCTGTGTCCTGCTGCAGGGGGCAGCCAACATGCACGGCCGAAAGCCTTCCATTTGGGATGAGTTTTCGCACAAGTCTGGTACGACAAACGATGGGGCCACGGGGGACATTGCTTGTGACCACTATCACCTGTTCAAGGAGCCAGTCACTGGTAGGAGCCAAATTCCGAGAGAGTCTGACCTGTGATGTTTTGAGGAGGACGTGGCCCTCATGTCGAGCCTGAAGGTCAAGGCTTACCGATTTTCAATCTCGTGGAGTCGAATTCTTCCAGATGGAACTGGTCACATCAATGAGGCTCCTGTGATATGCCTAAGCTTTCTGCCATAACATGTTTGGCTCATGTGCCAGGAGGGGATCAAGTTCTACTCAGACCTCATTGACAGCTTGCTTTCAGCAGGCACGTGCTTGCGGATCACATCCGCCAGCGTTTTCGCACACTGATGAGCAGGTATTGATCCTTGGGTGACTTTGTACCATTGGGATTTACCTGCAACGCTCGACTGGCTGGGCCCTAAGGACGCTCCAGTTGCATGACTGGCTGGGCAATGCATTTGTTCTATCGCGTCTAGCCTCGAAGGACGAAGAATTTCAACCATACAAAGAACGGGTAAGATCCTTTTCAAGATCATGTTTTTGCTCGCCATTGTCAGCAAAGGGCTGAATCCTTCCTTCCCTTGCTCCTTCCAAAGAGTGGTGTCTTCGACCGAAGCCAAGCAGACGGTCCGCGACGCCAGCATGCGAATGCTAGTCTGAGCTGGGACTGAGCAGACCGTAACGCAGCAGGTCAGGACAGAACAGAAAGGATGCCTGCACAAGAGTAACGGTGCCCAGATTCAGGAAAGCAAGTTCGGAAAACCAGGCAGGCCCCTTCAAAACAGCAGGCGGCCAATTCAGGAAACCGAAAACGCTGAGTACCGAACCACGCTCCTGCTAACCCGCAAGCCACATCTGTCCGGGGGACCAACATTCAGGATTTCCACCCAACATACTTTTGCATAGCTAGTGTAAGGCGGGGTCTTATTCTTTTTTTGGCTTGATTGCCAGTTAACATCTGCTCGAGTTTGGTGAGCCATCATTTTCTATTCAAGTGTGTGGAAACCAACATCTTTTAAGATTGAAGGCCAGTGTAGGGTTTGCCAACAGCTAGCTTCTTCTTTTGGGGTTGTGGGTTTGCCCATCAGCATCTACTTTTCAGGTTTAGCGTTTCCAACGTTTCCAGACATGTATTCTTCTTTTGGAGCTTGGGGCTTGCCGACCAACATTGGTTTTGAATTTGAGTTGTGTACCATCGTGTCATTTTCAGGTTTCGGGTTGACCAGCCAATATCTGCTCTTAAGGTTTAGGGTTTGCCAACGCTAGATTATTGTGTAAGGGGCTATCTGGGCGGTGTGTTGGCTTTGCGAGCGCTCTGTAATGGCTTCAGACAGGAGCTTTGGACACTAAGCCTGTTTTTAATACTTCCTGGTTGGTGTGAATGATGCGACGGTTTGATACCTACGATTCTAAGGTAGTGGCCCTCTATGCGTGAGGTTCGTGCCATTAAGCTGCCAAAGGTGAAAGTCTGCATGTGCAGGGAACATGAAATCCCGCTTGAAGGCTCTGGCCCTCTACTGACCGAGCATGGCATCAACCAAATATGTCCAAATTGAATTTGAGATGCGACAGAGCCCGAGTAGTTGGTGCTTGTCGATCCTTCACCATCCGTTGCAATCATGGTTTGGCACGGTGCAAACTGCCGGTGGGTATCTTCTGATGCTGGTTCATCGTGTAAACAATGAACGGGGCAGGGAACAGAAAAGATGCGAGGACCAACTGGGATGCGGAAGTTGTCGTTTACCAATTCACACATGTAATAGGCCACCAAATCAAAAACCCGTGTGCGGGTCCTCATCAGGTCGTTTAGCAATACCTGAGTGAGGGTGCGGGGGAGCAGGTCGAGGGAGGCGGGGGCACACATGTCAGCAATGCAGTAAGATCAAGTCGTGTCTGCGCATAATTCCCGTAGCTTTCGTGGGCCCTCTCTCAAGCTATTCTAGCGCTCTTTCCAGCAGATGCTGCCAGAATACTGAAGCAGTGATTACCTGCAGACCCGCCTCCAGCATCTGGTGGCAGGAGCCCATAACATCGGCTTTTTCAACATATGCTCGCACGTGTTTCAAGCATTTTGGTGATCGGGTGAAGAACTGGATCACACTGAATGAGCGCAGAGCTCAGCCGGCAGCGTCGTCCGATGTTATCAGTGCAAAGTCTTGATGTCGTGAGGCCCTGGTGCAGTGCAGATCCCACCTCAGCATTTTGGTTTACGTAACCGTTTTCGGTGCGGATTGTGGTGCTGACCATCTTTGAGAGGTCTTGGGATACAATACGGGCGATCATGCGCCTGGTTATACTGATGCGGGTGAATCTGCCGCATATATCGCAGGCCTTCTTTCTTGCGTTACAGTCAATCGGCTGAGCGTGTTCAGACGGTCGTGCTTGTTCTATCGACTGGTTGAACATCGAGTTTAACTAGTCTTCTTTGCCTGTCACAGCTAGCAGCACGCAGACGAAATTGTGGCAACTTTGCTACAGGTATCGGAAGGGTTTCGCGTAGCATGCAGCTGCCCCTGAGTAGACATTTGTTCGTTTTGCATGTGCGAGCCTTGCCCATTCGGCAGCATGCAAGCGGCTGTCGGAATGAACTGTGTGACAGGCCACAACATGCTGCTGGCACATGCCGAAGCCGTTCGAGTTTTTCGCGAGGACTCCTTTTTGATATGGCGCAACTGCGAGCCATGAAGTCATTCAGCCATGATGCTATGATCATTACAAGTAGATTGATTAGCGAACGTTTGAAGTGGCTCTTAGCAGTTGACAGAGAGGCTGACGGCAGTGCCACATTCCAGGAATGCTTACACCAGCTCCGACACATTATTACACTTCACTACACTCCACGACTCCACCATGTCCGTTCTTAGTCGAACAAGCTGGTTCAATGTGACATGCACGGGACCAAGGTCCAACATAACAGAGTTCTGGATATGGGTCAAAGTTATCAAGGAGGTCCACCGGCAGTCCATGTTCAGCTCACGCAGTCCAGAAGTTGAATCAGGAGATTCAAAGAACCCCGGTATCGTCAATACTTGAAGGGAGAAGGGGAGGGCGGAGAAATAACGTAGAGAAGCAGAAACCAAGCGAGATCTAGAACAGCTACTAGCCAATATAGATACAGCTACCTCAGACGGGCATGCCTTAAGCAAGGCGGACGGGCGACGCTTGCAGAAGTAAGCCTGACAAAAAGTGGTCTGCGACCATCCTGAAAGGTGGCTTAGATCTGAAGCCGCGAAAAAACGGTGGCCTTCAGGAATTTGCGGATCAGGAGGGCCAGGCAGTTTTTGCTGATTGGCCTTTCTCGAATCAGCTTGCGTGGGTGCCTGCCTTTGGCGCAGATTGGCATCTCGTTGAATGCAGACTGGCGCCAGCCCATGGAGAGCACCTATGAGGACAAGAAATCGGTGGCCTGGAGGAAGCGGGTCGTGCTGGTCATGTTGCAAAGGACAGGCGAGCTGCGCGCCGAGCGATGGATTTTTCCCTCGGCTGGTTTGCGCAGCCGGTGTTTCATGGGGACGCTGGATCATGTGGTACTTGACAGTGCCATAAGACGGGGTCAAAGAATCGTTTCATCAGCACTCTGCATGAGGACTACCCGGAGTGCATGAAGGAAACCTGTGGCGACAGGCAAGACACACAAGAAGTGGCCTGATACTGCGATTGCGTCTGCAGAGCTGATCCTGTGAGGCTTCCCACTTTCACACCTGATGAGTCAGCACTTCTCAAAGGTTCCAGTGATTTCTTCGGTCTGAACCTTCGCTGGATATGTGCCATGTGCCTTACAGGTGCCTGAACTTGTTTTCTTCACAGATTTGCCAGTAAATTGTTGTTGATCCCAGGAACAGCTACAGTGCCAATTTCGCGAAAGTTGCACAGCAGCCCCTCGAGGCGCCCATGGGCGAGCTTAAGTTTTATTGAAGCATGGTGCCGAATGCAGGGCTTTCGCTTCAGGAGTGATGCGCTGCAGTTGGCAATAGGTTTAGTGATTTAGTGTATGCTTGTGCCAACCTTGATGATTTGAAGTTGCAGTTTCGAGTTGCGCCACAACGAACCACGCGCGCTTCGCTTGGAAGCTATAGCTGATCATCATTGGTTCGCATTCGGGTCATTGCCTTCTGATCCCTCCCCTTGTGACTGCTCTCGAGCGGATAGCTCATGGGAGCGCCAGTGTCGTGACCCGAAACAACAAGAGAATCGCAGAAATTCAGCGATAAAGATAGATTCAGCTGGACATCCAGTCTGAAGTTGGGCTTAGACTTGTCCTTGCTTTCGCCACGAATACCTGCGGATCAGGGCTCTGGCTACTGGAACGACATTGGCACCTTGCTCAGCCGCACCTGCAATCTGCTACGAAGCCTTGGACTCTTCTTAACAAGCCGAGGAGTTGAGTGGTGGCACACAGATCCAGATTGGGACAAATCTGACATGGGGTGGCCGATCGTACCATGGTCCTTGCGTGAGATCTTGCTGTTTATCCAGGAGCCGAGCAGCCCTTCTGCGGGGCGTTGCAAAACATGCAAAACACAGCCGGTGCGCTGATCCGTTGCAGGAGCTATACAGTCCGCTCGGCGGCATTATCATCACGGAGAACGGGTGTGCATGTGAAAGTGAAGAATCTGTCGCTTATTTGCGTTTCGACCGCTCTCTCTTTGCTGTCCTCGGATCCGAGAGTTGTCCTTTGTGCTTGTGAGCCTAGGCCGATCTGGATTGCAGGCCGAAGATGTCCCAATCTCCCACTGATGTCAGATGATGTCCGATGCGATCTCTGGGCAGGTCAGATGCTCTCACCCCGGTTGCGAGGGCTGGTGGCGTCGGGAGGCTGCATTGTCGACAGCAGTGGGGCACAGCCCTCTCGGAAGCTGGGACGTGAGGACGTGGTATGATGGTCCGTATGGTATGTGACCCAGTCATGGTGCGATGGCAACTGAGCCGTTTGATTCGTGAAAAGAACATTCACCAACAACTCGAGGTTCGAGATCCATAGGCTGTACAGTAGAACGGGCAACAGAACCTGGAACAGCAAGTTCTGAACAACCATCCGCATGGGCATCACCCCATACATGCCTCGTAGTGCAGTCGTTTGAAAACGCTTCGGAAGTATGGTTTTTGTGATGTGATCTTGTTTGTAAATTTTGTAGTACGGCGATTTGTGTTAGAAATCGCAGTCATCTCTTGCACTGTTTGCTTAACCTCTTCACTTCGCAACTTGAAGCCACGTGTCTCATTGTCCCAACTTTAGACCGCCCATACGGGGGTTCGTGAGCGTCCCACGAAACCAAACGATGTGTATGTACGGCGCAGGTGATGAACAGGTGGTCCCTTTCGCCTCATGGTGCCAAGTCATGTCTTGCGTGCTGCAGACTTGCCGACAGTCGATTGAATCTTGCGCTGCTTCCACTCTTCTCTTCAAGCGAAGCTACCAGGTACCACATGCCTCGAAAAAGGCTGTACTGGCATTTACCTTCATGAAAAGCCCCCCCTGTGTGTGGCCCGTTTGCTTGTTTGATTGTTTTTTTTTTGTGTGTGTGTGTGCGTGGCATTCTGCAAGTCCTGCTGTCCTGTTTGATGAGACGAAACGGTTTAAACCGTCTGGGTCAGTCTGGATCCCTAAACCTTCAGTGTGGTCTCTCATGCAACTTAATGTGCAAGGCTCTGCTTTTCTGTCTTTTTCTGTCCCCTGTCGTTCCTTGCTGTCTTTCTTGTTGTTGGCTCTGTGTGAACGTATTGCTCTCCTTATCCCACTGTTCTTTCTTGCTCCGACTTCTCGACATTCCGCCTCCCTTTCCGTCTTTCCCTCTTTCTTGCTTTCTTTATTGCTTTCTTTCTTGCCAGCTTTTCCTTCCCCTTCCTGTCTTCTCGCCTTCGCTTGTGTTTTGTTTTTTTCCAGCAAATTCGCTATTCTGATTGTCTTTGTCATGGGTGAGCTACTTTCCGCTGATGTTTCAGCTGTTCATTTTTTATATGGTCCCTGATGGTCAGCTGACGATCACCTACTCTTTTGATTGGCTTCCCGTCCGAGCCCGGATTTTTTTAGGGCTTTCAGGCTGACAGCTGACTGCCAGGCAGCAGGCTGACCTGATCTTCGATGATCCTGAGCGTGTTCGCTTCTTCAGGCCGTTCCGCGAGCTCCCTTTACGAGAAATCTCCGAGATGCGCCCCCGCAGGGCTCACTTGAGTGCAGTGCATGCGGCCATCTCCCGCGGGGCAGACGTGCGCCAGACTTGCCGGCCTTTGTTCATTGTGCTGGATGTACTTGAAAGGTGCGTGGTTACTTTGCCTGGTCCTTCCTGGACAATTTTGAATGGGCTGAAGGCTGGCAGCTTCCCTAAGGACAAGTGGCAGTTGAAGCAAATCAAGCTGTGACGAGCTTTTTCGTGGTGCAGGTTATGCAAAGCGCTTCGGAATTGTGCGGGTTGACTTCCCAACTCAGGACACCATGGGTTCACTGCAGGGTATGTACGGCGAGATTTTCGGAAGTTGTCATGTCTCCTCTCAGCTTGAAGGAGCGAATGCTCAAGTCATCTGCTCGCTTCCTTGCCAATGTCTTCGAGGCCTTAGCAATCTTGGCATTTGCAAGCTGTTCCGCGGCAGAAGTCAGAATGAGCACTGCTTGTCCGTGCGAGGCAAGTGGTCTGGAAGCCCCTTGCAAGGAGGTCCGTGTGAGATCGTTCCTAGTTTTAACTTCCTACTACCCTGCGCTGCGCAGGAGCAGTATGCCGGCAGAACCTTCTGAGTTGATGCTGAATTGATCGGAAAACAGGGTGAGTCAAATTGCAAGCATGCTACAATCAGATGCGACTTTGCAGATTGCATAGATATGCACTCCGCCCGTACGTCTCTGCTGGTCCCTGCCGGTCTGATGCTGCGAGGTTGCTGAGAAGCTGGCACTTGGCCTGCTTTGACAATGCCTCGCACGTTCAAGGTGGCTCGGCTCAGTCATACTTGTGCGTGACCCCTGTGCATCGTGCTGCATCGCTGTACAGCCAGCCGGCTTCAGATCGTGCGAGCTGTTCTGCTAAGATGGCTTGCTGGAAAAGCACAAGCTGATGGAAGGCCTGCCTGTGCGACGTACGACTTTGACTGCACCGCCAAGTCGGTTCAACGACCGCCTGCGTTTCGCGTCCACGGGAGTGTTCCGGAGGTGTGCAAGCAAAGATTGACAATGCCAGACAACAGCTGAAGCGAGTCCGGCCCCGAGCAAAACGCAGAAAGGAAAGACAGCAGCTCATCACTCCACCTGCGGCGAAAAGAAACAGCTTGCGCAGGACTGCCTCCACAGCCGAACAAAAGGTCTTTCCCTACTGGAAGGTTCTGCGAGGCCAGTCGGGGTGATGCAAACTGACAGCAGGTTGCAAATTTCACTGCACAGGCTACAGGCATGCCGGCAAGTGATGTCATTCTGGGCAGCAGTTGCGGCTTGCTCAGTTGGTAGCGCCCATCATCGTGCGTAATGTTGGCAATCATCTATCGACAACATGCCCGCCTCAAGGCTGCGGTAGAAGTGGATCGGCGCAGCCACATGAGGCTTCATGTTCCGGCCTCGATTTATATTCTTTCGACATGGGTGAGGCAGCGTTGCTTGTGCTCTAAGGTGCTTTTCAACCGAAGCAATGTGGAGGGTTTCTTTCACATTTGGGCGGAGTTCAGCAAGAGGCCACGCAATGGCACGGCACGGGCCACATGTCAGAACCATTCAGCCAGGCGGCAGCAGTCCACTTCAGCTGATGGCCTCGCCGGCTCGGCTTTACTTCTGCGTCTTGAGGGTCCTGGCACGGGCTTGCTTACACAAGGGCTGGAAGCTCGAAGCATAATCAGCAGGGTATGGGGGGGTTCTGTGCACGCGCAGCCTGCGCTTTCAGCGTATTGGGGTAATTGTTCTCCTTGGCCTCATATTGTCGGGCACTGCTAGGAGCCGGGTTCCGGCTGGCTGGTATACTTATGTGGAGTCCTTCAGGGTTTTTGGCCTTTGAGTGTAGGACTAGACTTCTGCATGCACGGCAATGCATGGTCACGGTCTCCCAGGCGTGGAGAAGATATCCGAGCGCACGCTTGTAGCAGTGGCGGCTCCGAGGCAACGCGGCCGTAGCCTCTACGAGCCCTGTTTGGGCCAAGACTTCACCTGACACTTGCCGCGTTTGCCGGAGAGTTGCAACGCTAAGCTACGACACGCTGAACTCAGCGTGGTTGCAGGTTGAGAGTCATGTTGTTGCTGTGGCGCTGGAAGCTTGGATCGACCGGGCTGATCCGCTTGTGTGCGCATTTGCCAGCGGATCAATGCCAATCCGATTGAAGTGTCGCTCATACACAGGCATGGCAGCTGATTTGGAAGCTGCCAACAAAGAGACGCCGCAGGCAAAAGGACTTGAGTTGACCTGGCGGCCTCGGAGAACTCTGCAGGTGACGGAAGCAGCTGCGACCCAAGCTCGAGTCGCATCCTCAGCCGCCTGGCTGTCCTGTGGGCCACAAGCCAAAACCCATGTTGAGGTTGGCAAAACTTTACGTTCTCAGCTGCTGCTCAGGCCATGTTAGCGTTTTCCAGCTATTTTTGCACGCGGCGTCGAAGCACTGAACAGCACCTATCAGCACAGAGAGAGAGTGAGAGAGCGCTCCCTCTGTCATGGTAGAGAGAGAGAGAGAGCCCTTGCTTGGTTGCTTGCTTGCTTGCTTGCTTGCTTGCTTGCTTGCTTGCAAGCAACCAAGCAAGCAAGCAAGCAAGCAAGCCAAGCAAGCAAGCCAGAGAATCTGATCCGACCCTGTCGTTCATGTCCGAAATCAGCAGCTGGTGGCACTTGATTGCGTTTCGTCACGCTCCCACACCCCTTAGAGTGAGCATCAAGGAGAAAGAAGAAGGCGGGCAGATCAGCCAGATAAGAACACAACAACAAGGGGGGTGCAGGACTGCTGCGCAGCACGTTCGGCCAAGTGGCCCAGTCTCGGTTGCTTCATATGTGCGCGGCCTGCATGAGTCCGTGCAATGCAGCATATCGAACCTAGGCAAATCGAGTGCTCTTTGGTTGCTTCAAGCTTGCGGGCCTGGCGTCGCAACATCACCGAGTGTGACGATGCATCTCGTTCCGCACGGCCACACAAGCAGCATGCTGCATCGACTGATCTGGGCAGTGGGCGAGTCACAGGTATCGCTGGCCTGGAAGCGCAAACAGCAGCTTTGTCAACTCGTCCATAGGCTCGACGTCCCAGAGTTGCAGTTGATCTCTGCCATGTCTTCATCTCCATGTGCAAAAAGTACTTTACAGGATCTAGCTACGCAGAAATCTACCCTTATGCGCTATACGTAGTACCTGCTGAGAAACTCGGCTCTCTGATATCTAAATCTTCCGGGAGTAAGATGTCGCAAGTAGTAGCAAGCTTGGCCAATCGCCGAGAGACATCGAGAGACCATACAGAGATACAGGTCTACTTCGGAAAAAAAAGGCTCTGGGACACTACAGCTTGCCTGCTAAGCCGACAGGCCCATGTGATCCCATGAGAAAGCTTAGCGTAGGTTTGAACTGCATTTGCTATGGCCTTCATCAGGCGGAGGCTTGTCGCAGAGCAGCGCAGCTCTGCTTGGCAGGTCTAGGGCTTGCAACTGGAGTGCCCCAAATTCAGAAGTGAAGTGCTAGGCAGCTGCACACCATCAACTGTCACGACCTCATTCCCTTGCTTGACAATTTGGGTTTGTTGCACTTATTATTGAAGTCAGCTTTCAGGCTTTGCCATTATTTCGGCAGCTGGGCGACGTGCCTTGCCGCAGCCGCAAAACAGCGCAGGCCTCCCACCGACTTTTCTTGTACTGAGGAATCAGCATGAACCAGAAGATGATTAGGAAAGCAGCAGCAGAGAGAGATAAGAAGGACAGCTAGCAGGAGCAGCGAAACAACTGCGGCGGCTGCCACCGACGACGACCACAAGAACAAGGACGCGGAGAGGACAACGACGACGACATGGGCGGCAGCAGCAGCAGGCGCCATTGCCCCCGCCCCTGCTACCACCACCACCACCACCACCACCACCACCACCACCACCACCACCACCATCTTCATCGTCATCGTCATCATCATCATCACCACCACCATCATCATCATCATCACCGTCACCCACGAAGCACCAAGCACCAGCACCACCAGCACCGGCACTGGCACCGGCACCACGAAAACCCCACCATCGCCCACCAACCACCGCTCGCATCAAGGGTGTCTTTTCGAAGTCATCATTTTCAAAGCGCTCACTCCAATGGCGAAGCCGTCGACACCTCTGTCATCCTCTGTCGCTCGGCGCCCGACCGTGCCACACACCGCTCCATTGAGCATATAACCAGGCACAGACCAAGACTTGTTCGACGAGTGGACGATTTCTAGTGTTGTTTGTGTTTTCCCATCCGAGTCTTCTGTCTGTGCAGGATTGATGTCGAAATAGCGCGGCATGGCCAGGCTCCAACAGAAAGCCATGACCATACATGTCTAGATAAGGTTCCACCTGTGAGTCAAGGAGGGCAACTCTTATTTGTGTCAGAGCAATGTGATGCCAGTAGTGATTTCAATGTTCTTTGTGCCCGAGGCCTCAAAAAGCAAGCCGCCGAAGCTGTAGGTGACCTTCTCAGACTCCTGGAACTTGGCGAAGGATCTTTCGTCTGGAAGGGGCATCCGGGGCTACTGTCTGAACTAGTGGTAGCGGTGGTCTGCACCTGCAGCAAAGCACTCTCTTGCATGCATGGTTTCACGGCTTCCTTGAGTGCACGTTGAGCATGCCCAGTCATGGTCCGTTTTTGGAGTGACCAGGGAGACTACATGACCTGCAAACCGCAAGTGCCCGAGCTTTTATCGAAGTGGCGGGACATATCGATCAGTTGCTTCGCGCACCCTTGAGGTAACTGGCAGTCTAGAGCCGACCTCAGAAAGGCCACCACTGGGGCCATGTGAGCGGACACTACTTTAAGGCTGGCGCTGCACACCTGTCATCAGCAATCCGTCGCAGAACGCGAATGGCAAGCTACTTGGAATTTCGAAGCTTCAGGCTTGAAGGTTTTGTTGCACCGATGCGTAGTACCGAGGCTCTGTCCCTTTGTCGCAAGAACTTGGGTTGCGCAGAGGCGCCGTGGACACCATGCTTCGACTCGTCGACTGCTTCAACCAATCTTCGTGGCGTCAGGCTGAGTCGGACGTCTTCGAAAAGCTCCAGGCAGGGCTGTGACAACCGCGAGGGTAGAAGTAAATCGCAAAGTTGTGGTTGCTAGAAAGTCTCCACAGGGTGTTTGTTGTGACGCAGCGACGCAGGCCGCGCGAGAATCTTGCGCGAGCCTCGTCAGTCACCGACGCAAGATGGAGGCCTGAGGTCTGGTGCGGTCTTTCGCAGAAGAAATGGCTCGGCCTTCGTTCTGCCTGGCAGGATTGGTTTGCACACAGCTGAGTCCAGGTGCGATTCAGGAGATCGTCTGAGCATCTGTTGCAGCTTGAGGTGCAGCAGCACCACTCGGTGGTTGCAGCTCGACAAGCTGCACAGCAGGCCAGACGGAGTCGATACTGCCTTTGGCCTCGGGGCCTCCGGGCACGATTCTGGAAGGTTGCCAGAGCCTGGGCTTTCTACCTCACGCTCAAGCTTTTTCGAACTGTGGTCGTGTCGTGGCGGATCAGCTGTGAGCTTGGCAGAGCAGCAGTGCGACCCGAATTGTCGGAAAGCCATGGGCTGAGTTGTAGCTTCGGCGCCCAGGCACCTTGAAGGCAGCCCTTGAAAGGGAAAGACAGTGGCAGGATAGTTCTGCTGCTAAATCTCGACTTCTGGCATTGTTTGGGGAGGGCTCAGGATTTTTGGACGTTTCAAAAACTTTAGAGAGGCTTTTGCGGAAAGCAGAGTTATACGACTTCTGATGTCAACATGACTGGACTTGGTTGGGCTGGCCTTGGGTTCTTTGGTGCAGGGTGAGTCGGGGGGCTTTTGGGTTCGGGTTTCTGGTTGAGTGCAGGGCGATAGTGGGGGCGCGCAATGCGGCTAAAGGAGGGGCTCGTGTGTGAGATCCGAAAGCATGCTGGGCAAGACCCCTCGCGCTCAGCTCGCGGGATTTGTCAGAGGCTCTTATTACTATCTTAAGTCCTCTAAATTATGGGAGTCCCGTTGTGCAGGGCTTGTGCCGGTTTCATGTTTGAGTGACACAGATTAAGTCGCTGCGTGCAAGGAGGATGGTTCCTGGCTGGTTCAGGATTTAGCCATCCCTGCACAGCTAACATGTAAGGGGGTCCTGCTCTTTCCTCTTTCGCCAGTACATCGCCAGGGAATGAATGCGTAACGCGGAGGGGAGTCAAAACCTGGAAGCCCTTGAACCACGAAACAAGATGTAAAACCATACCAGGAAGACAAGGACTGTGACCCCGCCCTCCGCGGCAGGACATGCAGCGCAAAGCCAAGGCCGCTCCCGAGTGCTTCAAGCCTCTGGGTTGCAGGGGGGGGGGGTTGGTCCAGCTGGAGGATACAACGACCGACTCCGTGCTGGAGAAGCAGCGTGCCGCCCAAACCAAAGTTGCACAGGCCATGGCTACAAGCACAGCCTCGTTTCCAGTCGAGAGCATCTTGCTTCCGGGACTGTGAAGAAGGTGATGGTGAAATCCTTGGACGAAGGAAGCTTGCGCCTGATCTTTCTGCGCTGGCACCGCCTGGCCTTCAAGGCCGACCGTGTGGCCTCTGCCTCTGACGGCCTCCGTGACCGTTAGGGGTGGCGGTGCGCTGCTGTGTGATGCTCTGTGCTTCATGGGCAGGAGAGGCGCCAGAAACAGATACTCCTGTTTCGTCAGGAGTCAGAGGCCATGTCATGTCATGTCATGCCAGGTTGGTCTCCAAGCAAGGGGTAGGCCCGGGTAGGCCTCGGATAGGCATCAACGAAAACCACACCGGATCAAAAAGGCAAGTTGGGATCAACAAGACATCAAAAAAGCATCAACAACATATCAGACTCTGAAACATTGTAAACTACAGTATTCGAGCCATATTTCAGAACGGCTCTTTGCATCTGAGCTGGAGATCTCGATGTTCGGATAGGGTGGCTCTACTGCTATTGCGTTTACTCTTCCTGTTACTGTTGCGCTCACCCGTGCTTCAATTATGAAGTATTTACCGCGGTTTGGCCAGTGCAGCAGGAATGAAACATGTGTTACTGCAACGATTAATGAGATTACTGTTGCCATTCCTATGCCTATGATGATGATGGTGGTGATGATGATGGTGGTGGTGATGGTGATGACGATGATGTTTTTGTTGTCGTCGTTGTTGTTGTTGGTGATGATGATGGTCATTGCTATTATTGAAGGATTATCGTTCTTTTTCGGACTGTTGTTTTGATTTCGATTAGTGTTTGACACACGAGTATTGTTTTCGCTTTCACCGTCACTATTGCCTGTTACCGTTATTGTTGTTGTCGCTATGGAATGGTATACTGCTGCGGCTAGTACTACTGCGCCCCCAACCACCCTGCCCCTGGCACCGTTTTTCTCTCCCCACACTCACCAAGAAAACAAGATCTCCCAAAAGTCAACGACCCACAGTGCTGCGATGCCGGTTGTACACCAGAAAACCGTATCCCTGTTGTGTTTGTTTTTTTGATCCCTGTATGCTTTTTGGTTTATGTTTTCGATCCCAGACATGTGATTTGGTTTGATCCCTGTTTGATTTGTTTGATCCCTCAGCCTCCCAGTGATTTGCAAGTCGCTTGCAGGCGAGGCTGGAGGTGCGGCGGCATCAACAGAGCCAGGCTGAGCTGACCACAGCAAGGCAGCTGGTGCATTTCCTTTCGAATGCACCATCAATGTCACTGCACCGCTTCAGGTACCGTGAGCATGCTTTTGTCTCGTTCACCGCAGCGGGACTTTGGCCCAGTGCAGGGTCAAGGCAGTGAAGGCTGGACTGCTGACTTCACTTCCAGTTGTTCATTGAGGATCCGTGGGATCACCAAGCTGGCTGCGGCTTTTCCTGTGCAGATCCCAGACTCAGACGTGATAATGATATTTGATGTTGAAGGCATTTGCTTGTTTTGCATGCGATGTCTTCCATGTTTACTAGATCCTCGACGATCCGCGATGCCCTCCAACTGAGCTTATCTCGAGAAATCGAGAACTTGCATTCTGCGGCACTGGGCACGGCTCTCACAGATTTGTCTGACTCTGAACTTCCGACTTGCAAGGCAATGCAAGGCATTTTGTTTCAACTTTTGGCTACACTTTCAGGTGGGATTGGAGGCGAGCCGTCACATCTCCCACATCCAAGCGAATCCTTCGCAAGGATCTCAGATTTCCACTGGCCAGTTGTTTGCATGAGTCTGCAGACAAATGAGCTGCTTTCAGGCCTGTGGCGTATCATAGCTTCCATGGAGATCTTCAAATGCAAGCGTTGGCCCAGTTCTTACATGTTCTTCCTCTCTAGGACATCAAGGCATCAAGGCGACCAGTGGTCGCCTCAAGCAAAGCGAGTTCTCCGTTCTGCTCTGATCAGAAGCTTCATGCGGCTGCAATCGCACAGGCTGCTCAAGATGCCATCAACGATTCATTGGGACTTCTTACCTCACCAGCTCAACTTTTCCTGAATCGGTTGGTTCTAAATCTTCCGGAACAGCGTGCAGACATCGCCGATCGTGGCTTATTTAGAGAGGAGGGCGCTGGCGACATGGCCAGACGCCGCAGCCAGCCGTCCTGATCCCAAATCATGTGCCCCTTACTGAGGCTGTTGGAGTTCTGCGTGCAAGTCTGGGCTGCTCTCACTTGTGGTTCTGCGCTACAGGCAGCCGCAAGGCAAGGGTGATCTGTGCTGTATTCGATGCCTTTCCAGGCAATGAACTCGGAATGGCTCCGGAAACGGCAGCACATTCGCAAGGAGGATGGGAAGGTGTGTTTTTGCTCAGTTACGAGAGTCGCAACTAGGCCCTTTTGGTAGTCCTGGAGCCACAGATCGTGAGGAGGATACGTTGGTCTTCTACGAGTAATAACATAATTCGACAGGTCGTGCTCATCATGTCCTCGTGCTCGTCATGCATGACTCGGGATCTGCGGCTCTGCATGATGATGATGGTGATGCGCGGGTACGACAACGGTGCGGCAGAGCAGGGAGATGGGATGAGGTCATGATTCGCGGTGATCACCTGATGGTGGTGATATGGCGACTCTAACGATGACCACTGCCGAAGAGTTCGACCTGATTCGTTATGTTTCCTTATGAAATTCTGTGTCCAAGCTTCAAGATTCAAGGTTTCCAGGCAAGGTTGAATCTTAATCTTACATCGAAACTGAATCAGTTTTGTTTCTAGAATTTTTCATCTGCAAATTTGGGAGAGGGTGTCTCTCTCCTATCTTGGCTTCTTCCCTGCCACACCAACCAGAATAGGTTTTGGATGAATCCATATAAACATATGGGTTGCGTTCCAACGTGGCACGTCTGTGGGGCTATGGCACATGTTGGCGCTGGGAAAAACCAGTAGCATGGAGCTAGGCATGTTTGGAACTGCGTGCTCAAGGTGAAGCTCTTGTGTAGCCCTCGTCATCCCAACCCTTTAGCGCACTGCTAATGTTAACTCTTCGCAGGTGGAGCAACTTCAGCACTGTCCATGCTCGGTATGTGGATTGGTGTGGGTTGTGGCAGCCAGGTGCTTCTAAGACCAACGCTCCCTCTGTGGATTGTGGGACATACATGCATGTTCCCAAGATCGACGCTCGGTACATGCCTTTGCGGACTTCTTGGCGGCTCTCCAATCGTTATCCGATCGAGCATGCCGCCATATGCCGCCACATGCCGCCACAGTCGTTTTTGGGCCCTTTATAAGACAGTGCGCTAGATGCGCACTAGCACGTCGCTAGCAGAATCTCATTCCAAAGGACAGGATCCGTGTTACGGGTAGCTTTCGAGGGGCCACCCCGTGGAACGGCAAAGGGTACATGATCAGGATTATGGAGACAGCTACGGCTTGCAGAACGGCGCACAGCTTGATCCCTCCAACGAGCGAGCGGGCGTAGAGGTCCATAGAACAGGAAATGCGAACTGTGTGGACGCTGCTTCATGATTCATGGGCCGACCATGGGCAATACAAGTCAGACTCCCGACAAAATTCGCGTCACCCGCCAGCAGTCCAGCAGCAGCAGCAGCAGCAGCAGCAATGGCAGTTCTACCAACAGCGTGTCCCACAGGACAGCAACAGCTGAAACGTCTGCTTAGGGACTTCAGCTGGTTGACAAACCATTCAAGCCCGAGTTAGAAGTATCATAATTCCTGGGACACCCGAAGGACCCAACCGTTTGACTGTCAACCCAATGTAACCCGTCGCGTTGTGTGATCATTGGTTCTGTTGAATGTGACATGAGTCTCCTTTCAAGCTCAATTTTGAGGAGCAGCTTCAAGAAACTCTTTGGGCTCGGCTGACAGCAGGCACTAGAGCAGTTCTACACCCCTGCTGCACTTTGCTTTCTGTGTCGTTTTGGATCAGGCCATGTTCAGTGCTTGCTTCACGATACTTTCTCTGCATGGCGGAGGCGACGCTTGTTTCTCTCCTGACACCCTCCATGAGTCCTAGCATATCCAGCTGCACAATTCGCAATGCCTTTGCAGTTCAGTTGCGTTGCCGTGATGTTGTGTAATTCTCAAGCTCGCGACCCCATGGACGACGCCGTCTGTTGTCCTGGCTGTGCAGGTCACATCAAGCTGAACAAGTAAGGGATGAGGTTAAACTTGTCTGATTCTCAGGCTCTGGGAAGCAGACCTCGTGAAAGGTTGGGCATGTGCTGGTGCCGTGCTGCAGCGAGCCCGAGTCCAAAGGTCTGCGAGCAGTGGAATGACGAGGAGCTGTCTTGCAAGCTCCGTTCTCTCAGCAGCGTCATGATGGTGGGTTCCCGTTGGACCATGATTTCGGTCACTGTCCTTGCTTTGTGCTACGCTATCTGTCACATCGAACATCCGCACAGTTTCTTCTACCCGCACTAGCAGATAGATAGTGGGGGTTTCCGAAAACAGGGGCCCTACTATAGTACCCTAAATTAGTAGGATCCTTATTATAAGGATCCTAAAATAAGGTACCCCTAAGTTTCTGAAACACCCAGCATCGAGCTTTGGAAGGAACAGGCGGCCCGGCGGCACCAGCAACGGATCACGTGGCAACGCTCGTGTCTAAGGCAGCCCCACGATTTCATTCGCAGACTCCGCTGTTACAGGTTCTGTCTGAAAATCTTGAAATATCATGTCGCCAGGTCATGGGCCTATCGGTCCATGACAACTGTGCAGAATTTCGAGGCCCGGAAAATCCCGGAAACGATTGGGGCGGACAGCCAAAAGCAGAGAAGCAAGCCGTGGCTGCACGTAATGCCTCAGCCTGGGAGTGGTGCTGACTTGTCCAGGATTTGCGGGATGCTTTCCTGGCATGGGCACAGGACGCAAGTGTTTGTCGGACGCAAAGCTGCCTGTGCCGAAAACTTGTTCGCGCGTCATGTCGGCAGGAAATCCGCTTCGCGAAAGCGGAGGCTCCTTGAGAGATTCGCAAACTCTTGTTGCACAGAGTGCGACCACCCTCTGGGAACGCAGGCTCCCCTTGAGGTATCGTGCAGTGAAGCTGGGCCCTTGGATGGTTCACACACATGACCTAGGCAGGCGAAGCATGGTCTTTACAGCCTGCACCTTGGTCTGACAGGTGCAAAATGGACCAGAAGCCCAACAGAGATTGGAATCGCTCGTGCGCGACAGTTGGATTGAGAGGTGACGTACCTTCCAAAACTGAAATCAAGATGTGTTGCCGTACCACATCGCAACCCATCTGTGCGCAGGAGCTTGTATGCGAATGCTCGCCAGCGACGAAATGGCCGGTGACTGAGACTTCAGAGCCTGGCTCCTTTTCGATCGAGTTTTTGTACTGCTTGAGGTCACATAGCTCTTGTGTGGTTCGCTTGGAGGGCAGCTGCGCAGGAGACACGAGCCTCTCAAGCGGCATTCAGATCGGCAGACGGGTCTCCTGGCGCAGAGAACTCCGAGGTGTCCCGCAAGCGTGAGCGCAGTGCAGGTCTTAGTGTGAGGATCCTGACAGCACGGACGCAAGGCTGTGAGCTTAGGAAAGCGACGTGCTCATGTGATCGAGCAGCCCGCATCTCAGTCGCAGCTGCAGTCTTGATCACGGCAGACGGGCGGATGCCTGGCGGAAGGAAGCGAACTTCGGAGTGGCAGAAATGCACCAAGCGCTTGGTGCTAGACAGCTGGCAAATGGTCCTGTGTACCAACAGGTGCATGCCGACGGCTTCCAACATGCGGATGTTCTCATTCGTTGCATGTTGGAGGCGTTTGTGGCTTGAGAATCGACGCCGATGGATGCTGACTCAGTGTTTTCCGTTTGTGATATCCGCGGTTAACTCACCATGTCACCATGGCAATTCTCCAACATTTAGGCTGCAGTCGTCGTTAGAGGCGGAGGGTACCTGTCTCTGCCAGCACGGCTGCTCGGCACTTTGCAGAGGTCGTTCGACCGGAAAGCGCTCAAGCCAACGAGGCATCATCAATGCAAAGCCGTCTCTTTCAGGTCTGCCACCGTTTCAGGCTTTTGCATGACGTCACCATCGTCAATATGTTGATCGTCTGAATCACTACTGCATGGTGGTTGTTACTTATGATGGTGTGACAGTCCATCACCATCATCCGTGTTTTTGTCGTCACGCTGACCGTCATTGTCGCGATTATGGTAGTGCTGCTGTCTTTGTCCATTGCCAGCCCAGGAGCATGTCACCCATTCGTCATGTGCCTATGGCGTTGCTCCACCATGCAGCATGAAATGCCTAAGAGACGAGACCGTTGCGGCCTTCTGCCCTGCAGGCCGATCTGCGAGCGCTTCAGCTGGGAACTCGTTTGTGGGGCCTCCTCTCAGGCTCATGCCCATGAGGCCCATGAGGCCCATGAGGCCTGAGGCCCAAGGGTCTGAGCTCCTCAGGTCAAGTCTTCAATCGGACTTTCCCTCCAGCCTGCAGAAGTCCGAGCCCAAAGGGCAAAATATCTTGCGAGGGCATGGCAAGTCTCGCTCACTTGTCAGGCTGACCTTTGGGAATCCGAGATCAGAAGCTCTAGAAGATCTTCGTAGCTGAGGCGAATGCCCTGGCACCCTTGCCAACCGTATGCCTCCAAAGACTCGAGGCAGTGTTAAGGACCTAGCTCAATTTCGTTTACCAACTGGCTGGGAGTCGAAGAAAGGCTGGGAAGCCTCAAGCCATGGCAAGCCGCAAGCCCTTCTGTTGCAGAGCTCCTGCTCGACTCTGGTCCAGGCTCAAGGCCTGAGCCACGGCCATGCCGAGCCCATCGAGCCCCCAGGCTCCCCCAATGGCCCGCATAGAGACAAGCGGAGACAGACAGGAGCGGACAGCTTGGAAGTTCAAGTAAGACTTGCTGCACTTCAACTTTGCCGGCGTATGTCCACGCCATGCCAGAGGCCAACAAGGTGACGTATCTCGTCAGAGCTCTTGTGGCATCGTGCAGCTGCTTCTCTGCAACAGGTTGCTTCGGGACAGGCCACTTCTGGAAGCCAATTGCTGCGAGACCTGGCAGCGAAGAAGGTGACACTGCGCAGGTCCCTCAGATACACATGTTTGACCGCACGTGCGTGCTGTATTTCTTGTGGCGATGAAGCTGTAGGGACACTGAAGTGAACGGCAGCAAGCTCCAAACGACAGTTGTGTGGGGCAGACAGGATACCTATCCAGGGGCTTCCAGGATCTTCGGTTGCTTGATTCGCGGAAAAGATAGCCGTAGAATGCCGGATGGCCGTGCCCGGCGCCAAGGATGCCTGGCAGACTGGGGCCCGGACACTCTAGCTGCGAGCTGCAATGTCTGTGGCTGCGCTTGCTGGGTCGGAGCGGCCAGAATAAGAGCCCTTCGACCTCCAGCGATGGACGCAAGTCCGGAAGTGCCAGAACAGACATCCGGCGCGTCTTGCGTGGAGCTTTGGTGGCTTCGGCTGGCCTACGACGGCACAGACTACGCTGGGTGGCAGAAGCAGTCTGAGGTTGCATGGGGACTTAAGGTGCTACACAGGCCACGCACGTGTAATCACGTGCATATCTCTCAATATTATGGCATTTGAGCCCTGCAGGAAGTGCGGACGATTCAAGGCCTGACCAACCGAATTTGTGCACGTTTTTTTGTCGAGTATATGTGCAAACTGGTCTGTTGAATATGTTGAGATGCCGCTGAACCAGCCCTGCAAGGGGAGGTCGACAAGGCACTCGCGCTAGTGTTTCGGAGCAGCATTCGCACCGTGGGGGCATCTCGCACAGACAGTGGCGTGCATGCGCAAGGCTGGCTCTTGGCCTTCTTTCTCGACGCGGTTATGTGTGCTTTTCTCTCCGTTACGCGTGAAGTGCATACCCTGAGGTCAAGTCTGCCACTTTGAGGCGCCGTCGTTGTGGGCCAACAGCAACAGTCGGCTAGATGCTGCGGCAGCCCTGCGTCGCCTGAGACTGACGCTTCCAAAGGCAATTTTGGCCGTGGAACTTGGCTTGGCGCCCAGTGGCTTCCATTCTCGACTTAGCGCAGCGAAGAAGCAGTATTCGTACAGACTCTCGATGGCAAGCTTGGTAATGCCCTTTGAAGCGCGACGATGCTGGATTTGCGGCGATTTGAACTTGGACGCCATGCAGAAGGCGATCGATGAGCTGAGCGGAAAAGAGATGGATTATTCTGCATTTAGCACGGGCGAGAATGACCCTGACTACCACGGGCCCACGGTGAAAACGGTTGATATTTCTCTGCAAGTAGATGGGCCTGATAAGATTCTCATTCGAGCGGAGTCGGAGCGCTTTTTGTACAAGATGGTTCGACGGCTTGTCGGTGGCCTTGTTGAAGTTGGCAAGGGTCGATTGGAAGCTTCGGGCTTAGAGTCAGCTGACCGTCGTCAGATACCGACAGCACCACCCGAAGGCCTCAGCCTGGAGGAGGTGATGTACCCGTTTAGCCTGAAGGAAGACAGGATGTGAGCTTGAGTGCAGCAAGAAGTGATCGGAGCTACTGACGGTCAGGAAGGGGCCTTTTCTGGGAAGCGGCATCCTCCAAGCCAGGGAGCTGATCCTACGCCATGCAGAGCCAGGAAGCCTGAAGGAGCTCTACGCGTACGTGCTGCAGTGTTGTGAGGATCAGCGAAACGACATCTGAACAGGAAGATTCTGCAGACCAAAACTAGGTCTGGATTGCCTGTGTCAGAGATGGTTGAGGTGTTCGGGGGCTTTTTCTGACAGCACGCAAACCAGTGGCCAATCGCCATGAGTTCTTCGATGATGAACTCAGGTCGCTTTAAGGATAAAGAAGCAGAGCGCAAAGCTGCGAACCCAGTTCTTCCAACGACCATGGCCCAGTTGTTCCTCCAGCGAGCTGCAGGCATTGAAGCTATGTCGAGATGCACTTCTAGGTGGACCTATCGAAGAAGACGAGACTGAAGAAGGTGCACTTCAACCCAGAGACTGGCTGAGGGCAGTGCTGAGCTCGTCGAAGGCGTGCAGCGTGGGGCAAGGGGGACGATTGGTGAAGGACTGCCTGCCAGTGCAGAGATCGGCTGACCAGGCGTGAAACCGTAATTCTCAGGACCAAAGCAGCGTCCTTTCCGCCTGGCGCTGCACTCGATGCATCAAACACTCCAGAGACGGTCGGTGTCGAATCACTTCTCAGGACACAGATGAGCCAGACACTGCAGAACGACTCAGCAAGCCCACGACTTTGCTTGTCTGATCTTGACTTGATCGACACATTGGATTCACAAGAACCTCAATCTCGGTGCAATGCGTGCGCGTGTGAGAGAGATAGATAGATATAGACAGATAGATGGAGAGAGAGAAGAGTGTGTGTGGGTGTGTGTGCGCACTAGCACTGCGTGTTTGACATGAGGCTGGCTAAAGAGGTCCGCCAAGCGGACTTGACAGCTGGCTGCCGGCACATGAACTTTCGCTCAAAGTGGCGTGCTGAGTTGGCAGTCGTGTGCCCGACGACGCTCACAAACTCGTCCCTGCTGAGGCTTGAAAGGCATGAGGTCGAAATGACAGAGCTTTACAAGCAACGTTGCCGGCTTAAGTCCCGGGTGACCATGCCTTTCAGTCTTCAGACTTCTCGTCGAGATTGGACTTGATTGGAAGGGGGCTCAAGAGCTGGAGCCACATTGCTCCAACATGCTAGAATCTGCTAAGAAGTTCCTGGTTGCAGCTGCCATGGCAGGTTATGTTTTCAGGATGCTATCTTCTTGCTGCTTCAGCCGCGTTTGGTTGTTACTGTGCTCCGTCACTCCGTCAGCTTCGGTATCAAAGTATATCCTTCTCCGTCTAGCATGGCGTTGACAATTCAAACTAGTCCTGGCAGCTCAGATACAGATACCGTGACTTCAAAATCTTCACGGGGTCAACTCGGAACTGAGGGCTAAGATTGCCGCTGGACATCACGGACCTACCGCTCCAAGAGCCCAGGCGAGTGCACGTGTGCATGCGTGCAGGTCACGAATCAATGCAGTCACGGGTCTCTGTTCTTGGCGTTTGCGATGCTCTTCAACAGCCTGTCCGCTTCGTGGCACTGCCGTGCAGGAGCCGTGCAATCCGAAGATGGCGGCTGCAGAAGCTCGACACCCTGGCAGATCCGCTTCGTGCCACGGCGCCAGAGTTGCGAAGGCAGAAGTCTTAGATTCTCTGCCATGGCTGTGGCATGTCGGGAGCTCAGACGTGTCTGTCTCGCGAGCAAGATGTGTTGAGGAAGTGTTTGAGGGACATCGAGAAGCTTGCTTTGCTTGGCTGACGGCAAGGCCGTCTCTGCAGCCTTCCTTGCTCTGCACAGCCAGCTCTTTGCGCCTCTCTTGCAACCACGCGCTCTCCACGTCCGCAGGAAATGATCTTAAACCCGAAGAGAACAGCCAACCACGAAGATGTTGCTCAATATGTCTCTGTACTGCTCAATTCTCGTCGAGCTTTCTCGTCCTCCTGCTTGCGAGCTGGCTCTCGAAACTGTACTTGCAGTCGTCAGCGCTAGCTGTTGCATTCTTCCACATCGTGCCCGGCAAAAGCTTGCCAATGAGCTGCAGGCTGCATTCCGACAAAGTGCCGTGTCCCGGCGCTGTGGGAGAGTTCGTACAACCGAGCCGTGGAAGAACAAACATTAGCATTGAGTCGCCCTTCTCCGCGGCATGTGCGAGGCAGTTATCTGAAAACACATCACCTGCTTGCAGCCTTTTCGCATCGGGTGGTAACCTTGCATGTAGGTCTTGATCGTGCTGAGGCTGTCTTGCGGAAGTTATGCTATCATGTGGTCGTTGAATCGTGTTTTTTCCAGGATAGACTAGATGGACTAAGTCGAGCTCTCGAGAGGGCATGCGGCGCTGCACGGCATGGACCAGCCAGCTGGCGAGGGCGTCCGCTGTCTTCTTGGGCACCGAGTGGCTGCTTCGGGTGCCGTGGAGGGATTTGCACCACATCTGAACAGGATCGTTTGTGGCCGTTTCTATCTCAGGACAAGCACCGACCTTCCAAGAGTTTGCCATCCAAGACCTTCAGCTGCCTTATATAAGCCTTCACTTGCCGTGCTTTCTGTTATCAGACATGGCTGAGGACAACTTCTTGTCAGCAGCGACCACCATGCGTTGCAATGACTGGAGATATCTTCATCGACATCGTGGCACCTGTGAAGAAGCTTCCTATGTGGGCGGGAATCTGAGTTGTTGACGGATACTTCGCACATGTCACCCACGAGCTTGCTCCAAAGCTTTAAGCTCAGATTTCTCAACTCTGAACCTGTCAGAGGCTAGCTGAAGCGATGTTCTAAGATGTTCTAAGGACTCTGACGTGGAGGCAGAGAGCGTCAAGATGCTCCCGGGGGGAAGCGCCTTGAACCAGGGGCGTCATCTTCACGCTCTCGGAACTCGGGTGCGCTTTTTTGGGGCGGCCTTGGTCTCAGGAAAAGCTGCTCTCATGAATTTTGCCGCCACAAGGCATGTCTGTTGATGGAGGTCGGCAACGACACCCTCGGACGGTCGTTGGTGCAGCAAGTAGCTGGACAGGGTTTCCCCACAGAGACGATCAAGATGTTCAGCAACCTGCCATCTTCGGTGTGCGTCGTCCTTTCTGGACCATCTGACCGCGCTTTCGTCTCATGCTATTCCACGACCGACGCCTTCACAACGCGGGACCTCCAGGAACAGGTCGGGTGCAGAGGACCGAATACTGGAGCTGCAGCACCCAACTTGACATGTGCTTGAGGCGGATCATCTAGACGGATGCACTCACTTTCACCTCGGCGGCTACTTCAACATGAAAGGCTGCGGAGCTTGAGATGGCACGTTCGCCAGGATGTTGGGGAAGTATGGATACCGAATGATACCGAGAGGGATTGAGTCTACCCTTGCCCTCGGGGTACGGCTTGCCTACAGCGCCCGCGAGGTCTGCAGAGCCGAGATTTCACGGAGTTCGTTCACAGCCTGAAGAGCCGTTTGAGCATGACCATCTCCATGAACACGCAGCGCCGCTCTTACAGTCAAGCGACTCGAGCAAGCTTCGCAGGGCTGTGGCAGATACAGAAATTGAGGACTTTTGGACTTGCTGTCTTTTGCTCTCCAGGTGTGATGCCGCAGGGCACTGGTGTGGGGAGGGCAACCATTTGGAGGAGTTCCTACCGTATCTGGACTTGCTCTTCGCAGCTGGAGCTGCAACGCAGAGACAAGTCTTATCACTTCCGGTCCCGTGCGATCCGGGTTCACGATGATCTGCTTAGGTGAACATTTCGGAAGGTGAGCACCTGTGTTCTGCACTGTGTCACGAAGGAGACCGCTCTATCAATGCCTTGCGCCTCGCCCTGGCCTGGAGAGTTTCAAGTCGAGAGGTCCTTGTTTCTCGCTCGTGTGCCAAACGAAGGTGCAAAAGATTTCCCAACACGACGGTTGCCAGATCCTCGGGCACAGACGATCACAAACCGAGGGTCAGCTATCAGAGGCACGGGAAGCCCGCGAGCCGCAATTGTTCCGATGTCAATGAACTCGTTTGAGGTGGTCACTCAAGGAGAACATGGTTGCACCGTCTATCGGTATGGCATGCACGCGATCTACGTGCCTACAAAGCCAGCCGTTCGCAACTCGACGGCAATCTTCGAAGTCAAGCATCAATCCTGTTGCGTATTGAAGTCTCGCCGGGGTAGATCAAGCAGAGGATTGCTGATCTTGAAGCTAAGTCAGCTAAGTTTTCGCAACAAGTTCTGTTTAGTTTTTCCCGCAGAGACTTGGCAGCTCAGGAATCGTGGATGCTACAGGTTGTGGCGATGCCTTCATAGCAGGCTTTTTGTCTTCGATTCTGGCACAGTCGGCGGCACCGAACACAGATGCAGAGCACAAGGCAGGACGGTGCAGTTAGCTTATGGTATCTTGTGCTATCACGCCGGGATGCTGCATGTATCACGATGTGAGAGGTGTGAGCCCCTCGCTCTTGCAGGCCTTGATCGAAGCATGTGGCAGAGGTCATGCTGTTGCCAGTGTGTGCCTGGCAAGAGAGGGAGCTTGTGTGGAGCCAGTTCGCCCTCGTGCGCCTGGGTTGAACTACGATCTCTTCGCCGTTCTGGTCGTTCTGGCTGTGCAAGTGGACTCAGTTTGTAATCCCACATCCCTGCTCCAGGACTTGGAGTGAGATACAAGCGACTTGGACATGACGAATTTGCTGGCTGCATGGTGGACCGAAGCTCGTTCATTCCTCTTGGACCCAACAAGAACATGAACAAGGAGAATGATGCCCCGGTGGCATCGGGTTTCTGGCAAGGCTACTTGGCTGGATGTCAGCCAGATCGAGCTGATGGAATCGTGGCACAGCCGACCTCGAGATGGATCCAGAATGTGCAGCACCGTGACTAGGAACGAAGCGCGAAGCGCACAGTTCAGGAGACTTCGACAGTGCCGGCCATGTAGTTTAGTGAGTTGTGAAAATCACAAAACCTTGCGCTGTGATGCGATGTGCGCGATGTGTGTCAGACAGCAGAAGCACCGCCTAAGCTTTCATCCGCTTCGGCAGCTTCCTGCTTCAGAAGAGCGCTCATGCAATCCATCTGCCGTCTGCCGGTTCCACGGGCAGAGGCTGCATAGAAGAGAACTCATGAAGCGACTTCCCACTATCAAGCCAAAACTTGCATCTGCGAAGCCTGAGATACGTTTGCTTGTCCGGAACAAGCGAGTAAGTCAACCAGACTACGTAACTGCAGCATACGCAGCACGTATGTCATGTGGATCTCCCTGTCCGCGTGGAGGACCTAGGCTCTAGGTGAGACGCCAGAATGCAGCTACTGGATGACTGGATACGCTGAGAGCGACACTTCACTGAGGCCCTTGTGCATAAGAGATGGTGGTATCTCCCACAGGGGCAGCGTTGGGAGCCTCAGTGCCAAATTGAATCGCATGTCGAGTGTCGAGTATCGAGCTTGTTGAAGATCTTCCGAAGGCCAACGGCTGCTTCTCGCTATGGCAGTCGTGAGAGCAAGGAGGTGGGTCCAGACATGCCTGGCTGGAATTCAGACTTAGCGGAGGAGTCTTGACATGTACACAGCTTGCGTGTAGCAGAGCTTTCCAGGCCTTGGCTGAACTCAAGACGAAGCTGGACTTTGCACTCAGCCGCCTCAATGATCAGGCAGGCTGACATGCAGGGACTGTGCCAGGGTAGGTCGGGGGCTCTCCACGTGTCTTCGCCGCAGGAGCAAATTATTGTTAGGCCATCAGAGATTCGGCCGTTAGAGATTCAGGTGATGCGTTGTTTGGCCAGGGTGCAAAGACAGAGTATGCCAGCAACACGTTGCAAGCCACACCACGGTATGATGGGTGGAAGCTTGTGTGGTAGGACACGCAGCGGGCCGGTATCGAAGAGATCAGAGAGCGCTGCCCACGGCTGTCAGCGGTCCTCTGCCTTTTCCTGCACAGTCTGCCTCTTAAGGTTTCTTCAAACCCTTTACCCCGATTGGCTACGGCCTTGGTCGTTTGGGGGGAGACTGGTCAACGCCGGAAGAGTGAATCAGGTTTCCAATGGTCATTACTTCAATCGGAGAGGCCCGCTGGGATCCGGGGCAGCGCCAGAAAACTGAGGCCGCGAGCGTTTGCCCAGGCTGGCACAAATTTGAAGCCGCTGGGTCGCTGCGAGAGCCGGGCTGACAGTCTGTAGCAGAAACAGAGAGCGGGGGGGGGGGGGCGAATTGTCGGAGTCTGGGATGTCTGGGATCCTCCAGGTGTAAAGCTGCTGGGCCTGTTGGCGGAGCTCCATGGAGATGGTGTGCCGAGCCCAGCTGTCGGGTCGAGGCACGCGCGGTCTCTGCAAAGCGAGTTGCTGAGGTCATACCTCTCCTTCAGCGCATGCTTCAGGTTGTCCTGACTCGGTTGCAGGCTCGCTTCTAGAATTCCGGAACCTCTTTCTAGACGGAACTTCGGATGAGAAGTGCAGGATGCGGACCTTCACCTGCGGGAAGCCTGTGCTGAGACGGTGCTATAGCTCGGCCTGCTGAAAATAATTAAGCTACTGAGACCACCGCAAGCCAGCTCAAGTATAAGTATAAGTGCCGGCGTAGTTTCGGGATCCCGTTCCTGGTCGCATGTCCGGCATTCTCCAAAGTGAAGAAAATTTTCCAAACTCTGGATCATGCAGGTATTTAGACTCACGCGGGCGCTCGTTGTGGATGTGCCACTGGCTCGTGGTTTTTGCAGTGTAGCTAGCACCAAACAACCCATGCTCAATCCTCGCAGAGTTCTTCATGTTCACGAGGTTCTGGGCATCTAGCAGCTTCTGCCAGGCTGATGGATCCCCGGTCTTCGCGACTCTGCTGAAACCACTCTTTGCTTCTCTCACCGAGCACAACAAGTGGGTCAGCTCCCGGCCAAAGCTGTTCGGGATGCTGAGATGCTGTGGGGATGTCGTGGGCTTGCAGGTACAGATCGGGGCAGCATCTTGCATATGCGCCGTAATCCAGGCCGCCAGCCAGGGTCTTCTGACATGACGCTGAAATTTTGTAGGATTTGTATGCCAGGGATCTCCGCCGGCTGTTCTAAACGAGAACTTGGGACGACTTTGTGCACGATTGGTCAGAGCCACGGCGTTGAAGACACAAATTGGTGCAAGGCACTGCCTTTACTCACTGGGCCGCTCTCCTGTTCGGGTCAGGTTCAACATCTCAGCTTGCCGCTGGCCATGGCACGGCCGCAGCTTCTGAGCGCCTGCATTCACGTAATGCAGGCATTTCTGCTTCATCTTTGCTTGATTTCTTGTGGCTTGAAGCCCTGCTTCCCCGCCAGGCTGTCAACCTCACTGACTTTGATGAAGTTCTGCCATCCCTGATGCCCTGCCCTGCTCCAAAGTGAGTTGTTGCGTAGAGCCTTCCTGTGTAGAATTGCGCGTCGAAGAGAATCTGCGCATTGCAAGGCTTGGAGATTTGTCTGAACTCGACGTCAGACTGGCAGACTCGGAAGCAGGTTGGATCTGATGCGCTACCGTAGGACCATGCCTTGACTGAGTCTTGACATGCGCTGATAATTATGTCTGCAGGCCGTGGAAGTGTTGCAAGCCATCGGCGACCATGCAGAGCTTGGTTCGTCGCTACAAATCTCTACTCCTTCAAGCCCGTCAGCAACTTGATCTTGACCGTGCCGCCGTCGCCCATCGATGATTCTGGTGTGAGGTCAATGCGCCCAACGCCCCTGCAGAAGAGGCTTTCCGCTATGATGGAAGGTCTTCGAGAGGACAAGGTGCTGTCACGACGTGGGTGAAGGTTGTCCCGAAGCTTGAAAGCACTGCACTGAGGTTCGTGCAGTGCGAGAGGCGGTGAAGGATGTTCTGCTTCGGTGGTCGGTCACCGTAAAGGCCTGCAAAAAGAGTTCCTGCCTGAAAGTTGCACATGCATTCAGTGTTTTCAGTGTGTGCCAGGCAGCACCTAGTCCGACATCTACCTTGGCAGGACGGGAGAGTGAATGCTAGTATCCGCAATGGCATCCCTGCTCCGCAAGCTTGCCGACCCCCTGGAAGAACTCGAGACAGGGTTGAGCTGTCCTCCGAGAGAGGGTTGAATTTGCCTGTTCTTAGATACAGTAGTCCGAAGAAGAGCTAAAAACGCTCAGCACCGACACTGGTGGTCTTGCAAACTATTGCCTAAGTTCACGCATATCTAGGAGCAGATGTCATGGACTGAGGGTAAGCAGCGCCACGCGTCAAGCTCATGCGAAGGAGAGAGGAGCGACAGGTGGGCAAATAGTGCAGATTTGCCAGGTAGGCGTCTGCTGGGCATGATGCATGTTAGGCCACTGCGATCCAGTAGCCCTTGCGCTGTCAGGGGCCTAGTTGGTTGGGCTGGTTGGGTATAGCATTGATAACCTTCGAATCGCCCTGACCTGAAGCGAGGCACAGGCTCCCAATGCAGAACGAGAGGCGTCGCCGGATGTGCCGCCGTGCTTATGTCTTTGGAAGTCGAAGCAAAACACGCCCTGTAGGGAACTTGGCACCGAAACTCTGGAGTCTCCCTTCGGCGAGAGCCCCGGAGCACCTGCTTTTGAAATGTTGAAGGCTTGAAAGACTTAAGCTGGCTTAAGCTCTACAGAAGCGGAGGTCGACCAGCCCTTTGCCCGACCGAGACCAGGCTCAAGAATAGAAGCTTTTAAAGCTTTGAGTCCCAAGCGGCGCAGGTCCGGCTGAGCGAAGGTACTTTGGGTGCGCAAGGCCGGGTGGGACGTGTGCAGTGCTTGTGCAGCTGTAGCATGACATGTAAACGTATTTCTAAAGGTTCTAATCACTGCACCTGCCAATGGATTCTGGCAGGTGCCAGGCAGGCAAGGAACGTGCTGCTGGCATGTTGACGTGCATCATTGGTTCACACAAGCAACCTTATGGTCAAGTTCTTACTCCGCTCAAAAAACCAGACGAGATGCTGACCCTTGCTGACCTGTACTTGGCATGCACCCTTTTGTGCTATCAGCTGTGTTTTTGCCATGTGCGAACCGTGACTTGCCATGCCAGGTCCGCGCCGCCACGCGTGAACGCGACATGCGTGACCCCTTTGCGGATGCCAAGCTGGAGGATTCCTACAATCATGTTGCGTGAGTGTTTATCCAGAACTCGACAACCTCTCGTTTGGATGTACATCCAGGATACCGGCATTACATACAGTAAGCAGAGTTCGGCTCGAGACCCCTGATGTGATTGAATCGGCTCATCGGTATCGATGCCCCAAACACCCGTCGTGCGCGCTGTGTCATGCATGGCGCAGGAAGACCGAGGCGTCGATAAGCAAGAGAGGCCGCTGCCAAAGCACCGCAAGCAGTGGCAGATAGTGGCAGTGTGCTTGCATCCTGTTTAGATTCAAAAGCGGCATGTTCGGTAATCGTTGGCGTGATCGTGAGTGGAAGCAGGCTCCACGAAGCTGCTGCGGAGAAGGCGAGGGTGTAGCTGCGACGAAGTACAATCGGTACAGCGACTCGCCCTTTCACCTGGGCTAGAGCGGGTCGATGTATGCTGCAAATGCCGCCACAATCGAAGGTCCCCAGGAAGTATTTAGAAATGGCAGGAACTCACACCAAGGATGCTTTAGCTCTTCTCCTAGTTTCAAGCCGAGGGCCGAGGAGATCCAAAATTTCAGAGCCGTGCATGGCTTTGTCTCCACCCATCCATTCATAAAAAATCCTTTGCCAGAACAACCTGTTCTTTGATAGTTTAGATTCTCCCTTGCCTTCCGAAGGTGGCTCGGAACATTGCAGTGAAGAATGCGCTGAGCAACGCTGACCTCAGCACCACCAAGAAACCCAGGCTGGTGCCCGGGATGTGGCAGGGACACGGAACTGCATCGCTGTGATCAGATTGAGAGGCCGAAGCGCGAGCGTGTGTCCATCTTTAGCCAGCCAGCAAACTCAAGTTTTTTCCAATCGGTCATGAGCTTGGATACCTCTTCGTGCAGGAGGCCGTCAAACCACCTGTGTTGCAGATCGTTGCTGAGGCCAACCAGCACCCAGCGGCAAGCGACGACTTTGAAGACGTCGTCGTTGGTATGCCTGGTATGGCAGGGGTGGAGGACGAGTTTAGTGCAGCTGGAATGAGCAGCAGTGTGAAAGCTCAAGTCGACGGTGTGCTACTTGCGTGGTGTGGATGCCTCGTAAGTCACAGTACCTCTTCTTTGTGAACACCCCGAAGCCCGTAATGGCGGGGTGGGTGGGGGGCCTGACGGGGCCAGATTTTGGGGAGGAGGCAGCGGGGAGAGAGGGGCAAGTGGGGCAGACCGGTTAACTCTCCATAAGGAGGCCAATGGTAGAGCTAACGGCAAAATAGACTGCAGTCAGAAGGAACACAGTAGGCAAAACATGGCAACCTGTTATGTTCCGGAGGGTCTCCGGACCTCTTAAATTGGAAGTGACAAGCAGAAACAGCACCTACCCGCCCTTTTACCCTTGAATTTCAATCCGAGGAGCTTTCTCGGATTTGTTTGACGATATTAGTAGTCGTTCCATGTTGGGGTTCAATTGTTTCGGTTGTTGGTGTTCAGACGAAAACCCGATGAACTAACGAGACGGTTTGGAACGTCAAGCGGATATCTGAAACATCTAGGAAGTTGCGGAGTTGCGTGCTCCTACTGTTGATGCAAGGTCGGTTCATACCGACTTCTGGACAAAAGCTTTCTGTTCGCTTTCTGTTCATGTTTTAAGAATTTGCATTGTATACGTTTCGTATTGATTCCCTGTCAAATCCCACAGCAAGTACGATTTCTCGGTTAGAGTTCGCTTCCAAGCCTCTTCTTTGCCAGGACAGGCTGCTCAGTTCAGGTAGCGAGACACGAGGCCAACATTCGGAGACAGAAACTTCGGCATTTCGTACACCTGACTCTGTTGCGCCAGGCTTGGCGCGCACAGAAGGCGATCTGATGGAGGAGAGATGGGCGCAGCAGACTCCTGCTCGTGCTTGCCGCGTGTGCGTGCCCTCGTGCACATGAAGTGCTTCTAATGTGGAAACAGAATGCTGCGTTCTTTTTTGCGTTTTGTCAGGATCTGCCAGCAGTCCAGGAATCTCCGGTGCATGCCAAGGCCCGACTTGTCTTGTGTGCGGATGCCGACAATGCTAAGCTGCTGTGGCAGGACGAATCTGACCCAGGCTGGTCCCTTTCGGCGCTTGCTGAGCCACACCATGTGTCCGCAGTTAGCGGGGTCTTGCTGCAAGTCACGAAAGCTAGCGTAGCGAGACTTTCGTTTCTATCTGCGTTAGCAGTAGGGGCCTGGAGACCAGCCAGACCCCAGAATTGAAATATCGATCAAAACCCCCCATCCCTCCCCCCTCACTCTGTTGCTGGAGTTATTGATGTGGTTGGATGTGCTGGAGGTTATGATGCTATCTCTGTTGCCCGTACAGTACGCTGCTAAGGCGGTTGTGGTTGCATGTGAGGCTGTCTGGAGCCCGCCTCGCCAGCTTTGTTTCGCCTCCGTTTGGATGTGACAACGCTTGGAGCCCACCTCGTGAACTCTGTTTGCCTTCCGTTGCTTGCTGTGGTTGGATGTGATGATGCTGGCAGCCCGCCTCGCCAGCTCTGTTTCGCTTCCGTCCCTCCAGCCTAGGCTAGCTTTCGAAGGCTTTTGATGGGTGTGTGGCAGGAGCGGCCGAGCGTGATGTCTCGGTGGAGCCAGCAAACAAGGCCGGAACGATGTCAAAAGCCGTGGGGCTCTGTCTGTGCCTGGCTTTAGGCCCACTTCGTGGACACAGGCATGGCCCAGCCAACCCCGGCCCCAAGGCGTTGAGATCCCTTCACAGCTTTGCGTACCACGAACAGGCCCAGGAAACGGCGGGCCGCGGATGAACTCGGCGGAGGCCGAAACCGGCTGTACACTGTTCGAGCATCGCTTAGGCAGAGGAAGGAGTTCTGCACGAGGATCGGGCTTTCTTTGATCCGAGGTTTAACCGGAGTTTGCATAGTCAGGCGTAGTCCCTAGGTGAGCCGCAAAGCAACAAGGCATGCTCATGAGAAGTTGGTTCCATGATTCACGAGCCTGTGCTCCTTGCTTGAAGAGCAATTGATGTCAAGATGTGGTGAAGATGCTTGATTTTCCAGCAGTAGTGCTTGTCATTCATTGTAATACTTGTAATTGCGTGCTCCCTTGAAAGCCCAGGTAGACGTTCAAGCATTGGTGCACGTTCACAGGCAAGGAGCACAGAAACTATAGCTTCCAATGCATGCTCAGGCAGGCACTGGCGTTGCCACAAGAGCAAGAAAGTCAAGTGCTCGGAAGCTGCGGTCGTAGGCAGACTTGCATTTGCAGAGTTCCAGCTTGGAGCATCCACACCCGGTTTCGACCGGAATCTTGAACATCTGACGACGTGGCACGAGAAGCTTTCGCAATACTCGTGACGTTCGTGCCGCTGAGGAAGCCGGTGCCAGCCAACAGGTTGGAAGACACTGAGGACGAGCCACGGTTGCTCCCAACTGATCGTAGTTGCACTGCATGGCTGCGAGGATTCAAAGCCCAGGAGAGCAGCGAGATCAAGCCCTGGACTTGTGGCAGTCATTGATCCATAGCCATAGACATGCGTGGGCTGCTAGCCCGGTCAAGCTAGGTTCCAAGACAGCCGAAGCTCCAGAGAGGGTGGATGCGGCAGGCAACACGTTTTCAACTTCTGCGACTGCACGTGCGTGGCAGATTTCAGAGAGGTGCTGGCGATAATCCATCGCATTCCCCGACCTCCTCTGTGCCTGTGGCCCAGTCTCGTCGCACCCGACCTCGAAAGCCTGCAATGCCCACGATTGCATTATGATGTCAGGCCAGCGCAGCAAGAGGTCTCTGACGCACAGGTCTCAGCGTGGTAAGCTGAACTGCACAGCGAAGCTAAAGTCCACTGCTGGCCAAGGCATCACCTCACCTTGCAGAGGATATTCGGTCTCACCAGGCCAGTGGATTCGACCTGCACGGGCATCGCAAGTTTTACGATCACTCGTGCGATCGTGGACACCCTTGAGGTGTTGGCGGGATATTTCGACTTCCGGTTTAGGATTCGGGATACAAGGTTGGGGCATCTGATCATTCCCACCGAAGTTCCCTCGAGGCGGAGCAGAGATGATGGGGAGTCTTGGGTCCATGTTTTCATCTTTGTATCCCTTTGCCGCCAACAGCACTTTCAATGCCGAAGCTTACGGGCCCACATGCTGCAGTTTATCTGAAAATATCTGAAGTATTAAACGATCTTCCTGATGAGTTGAACGACAATGATGAAGGAAGTGATAAAACAAACAAAGGCACCAAGTCGCACAGACAAATTAACAGCAACAGCATATCTACATGGAAGTGGGGAAGTAGGTGAAGTAACATATCGATGTACTGGATGGGTGGGTGGGTGGGTGGGACGATCTGCAAGTGAGTTTGTTGCGGTACTCAGACTGCAGAGCGGTCTCGCGTGACTGTATAAGTGAGTGAGTCAGTGAGCGGGCGACTGCATGACCGGTTGATTCTTGGATTTGGGCCGGCACCCCAATTGGAGCTCGGCAGACGGACAGCAGAGTGTACAGCAGCTCCTCACCCTCGCAACGAGTGGGGTTTTGTTTGCAAGTGCGATGGGCAAATGGCAGGCGTCCACAGAGGCTCCCGAGACGGATGCTCGGCACCAAGAGTCGAGCGACACAGCCGTTCTGAAATGCTATCACCCCGCGATGCTCGCGAACCCTGTTAAATCATGTTAAATCGCCAGGGAGGCCCAGCACCTTGGCCGGGCACCCGTTCTGGTCAGCTTGTGAGTATGGCCTTGCCCAAGTCCAGTCAGAGGTGGGAAGATCCCTCAGGGCGCTCGGAGCAGCTTGCCTCAGCCGCACCTCCGCATAGGCCGTGGTTTCGGGGTCTTCTGCTTCGCTCGAGACTGGGCTTTCCATGACTTTGCAGTGCCGCATGGCCTGGTTGCAACTTTATGCCCGTCATTGCACACCTTGCGTTACCCGCAGCTGAAGACGCAGGCCTGCGGCGGGTGATCAAGAGGACGGATCCGCTCGAAAGCGGGCAGGTGACTGTCAATGTGCAGCTGTGATCGAGGAGACGACCACCCTCCTGTCGCACATCGAGGCTTTGAGCCAACGCCTCGCTGTTTTGGAGGACTGGCCTTAGTTTCAGGTTGCTCTCTCCCCTTCTTTGCCATCCCTCTACTCTACCCCGCCCCCCTCCGACTCGTCTCACGATGTCAGCAGAGGACGAGAAGCGGCGCTCCGACAGGCAAATGACCGAAAGGCACTGGAAGGGATGCCATTGTGATTGCAAGATATTGCAAGCTGCATGGCCGTCGTGGATGTCGGTGAAGGCTGCAGCAGCTGGTTCGAACCTGCGAAGGTGCCATGCCTAAGCTATCTTGAGCTGGTGAGATGAGTTATAGTTTCAGTAAGCTGCATCACCTCTCTGTACTTTAGTCAAGCTCAGTGTCAATAATCTGAGGCCAAGGCGAGCTTATCGCCACTCAGCAGCAGAGGATAGAGACGCAGGCCTGACAGGGCAAGCTATTGGGTTGCAAAGATTGCTGGAGTCGCGAAGACAAGCTGGCTTGCGGGCAGGAGCAGCAGATGCAACTCATGGAGGAGCGCATTGCTCAGCAGGAAGACGAGTTGGCGCAGATGGACAGCCTGTGAGCCGCTTGCACCGGGGAGATGTGTTCCGTTGAGTCCCCGGATGCAGGACCAGCAACTCCAGGAGCTGAGCTGCTCGTGCTCTCGCGCATGGCACGCGCGCTGCTTCCTTGACGTAGACGGATGAACAATTCTCAGGAGCAGCAGCTGCAGATCCAGCAGCAGGCTCCCAGATTTCCTGCACCTGCTCATGTCGCTCGCTTTTGCTTTCGAGGACCAGCGACTGGAGCAGAACGACCAAATGCTCAATGAGCATCAGCAGCAGCTGGAGCAGCAGGAGCTGCGTTGGCATAACTGGGGAAGCCACTCACGAGAGCGTGACGCAAACACAGGTTATTACAGAGGTTACATGGTTACACTGTTGTTAAAGATGGTGCTCATCACGATGTTCGATTTTGTCGTCGTCACTGTCAACAGTTTCCAGAGAGGGTTCGGCAGCAAGTACCTGGAACACCCGGAGACTCAAGCCTCCGTGAGCTTGTCAACGAGCATTAGTGAGTTTGCAAGTGGTCTGACAAGGAGCAGGAGTTGGAGAAGCAGATCTTGCTCACTGACGCCTTCATCAGCACGGCCTGCTGGGTGTACATGGGGCGACATGTTGGGCCACCTTCCCGGTCCTGCTTGCAAGCGCTCCTCCTGGACACGAGACAGGGCAGTGAGGTTGTTCGTAATAAAGGTTTTGGGGAGACAGCAGTTTTCATCTCGCTTCTCTCCGGCAGGCATCATCCAGCAGCAGCGTCAAGCCCGCGAAACAGGTCAGATTTGAGCTAATTGGTTGTTGCAATGTCCGCCCATCCTGGACATCTTTTCAGGCCTGGACGGCAGAGGACATTTGCTGTCTTGGGCATTGCCAAGCAAGGCACCTGCCAGTCCGCATCTGTTACGGCAGGATGCCGGGACAGGTTCTGGCAATCCCGCAAAAAGGTGCGATCTTGCTTGTTGTCACTCCAAGCTGAGCCCGAAATTCGCCGCACAAGTCACCCAAAGTATCGCAAGGCAACAAGCAGAAGTATCCTTGCACTTGTTACATGGTACCGTGCAGGTGGGCAGCCGATTGGAAAGACGGAGCCGAGGCCGGGTGGACGAGTGCCCAGTTGCCGGTGCTCGAGTAGACGACACTGAGATCTGGAAGGCCACTCGCATCCCCGGTGCAACGGCGGACGGTGTGCGCAGCTCAGCTCCGGGAACGGTTCAGGCCCAGCCTTGGCAATCCGTCATTCTGTCTTTGAGGCAGCGGCGGTTGGGGCCGGCGGCGCTCTTGCTGGTAGCAGCAGCGAACGACCTTTGGCAAGCCCACCCAGCCTTTCGCCGCGGCACACTACACAACTGAGATCATCCGGAGAGAGAGAACTTATTCCTTTTTGATGCGCTTGTTGATGCTGCTTCTTGCTGTCACATGGCCTGCCGAGGCACTTGGCCGTGCGAAGGTGCAGCGAGATCAGATTCCTGTGCAGCTCGCACCGCTGGAAGCGAAAGATGATTGTTCCATGCCGCCTCAGGTTGACACAGGTGCAGCGACAAAGGCCTCGTCTCAGATGCTCTGCTTAATGTGAAGCGGACATCCGAATGTGGGCAAAGACATAGGTGCGGGATTCATCTGATGGCGGCCTACACAATAGATCCGACCGCTGACAAGGAAAGCTGGCGGACAACTGTGGGATTCTGTGATGGAACTCTGTTCCGAAAGACGTTTTCTGGAGGCTTACAAGCAGGCCGAATCCGAGCTTCGGGCACGTGTCGTGTAAGTGTGAGCGAGCTGAGCAATTGAAAACTTCACGGGTCTCGCGGTCAGGTCATCGCTGAGCCTGAAGAGACATGCCTGCTCCGACTCATGAAGCACACAGGCCTTCAATCCAGCATGCCATTCCGCTCATATTCAGCAGAAGATGCGCATTGACATTTGATACACTGCCATGTGTCAATGCCTGATGCATTGAAGCACCGTCGAATGCCCTCTCGAAGGCCCGATCGTGGATCGACTGGATGCTGAGAGCAACTCCAGACTGCCCGCGGCACAGTCAAGCGGTCCGGTGTGTGCTTGTGTAGAAGACATGCTCGCGTAGTCGAGGATCCGGCGGCTCATACACATCCTCTCGTCACCGGCGAAGGTCCGTCCGCTCTGCCTTAATATTGCTTTCCGAGACAGGGTCAGCTTGAAACCAAACTCTATGGGTGACCTGAGATCTCCCAAGCAGTGTGTAGGCATCGACAATTGAGGACCCAGCTGCTACCAGCATCGAGCAGATCTTCTCATGGCTGTGGCAGGCGGATGCTGCATTCAGGAACATCTCTGAGAGTAGAGGAACGTGGCCTGCTACACCTGGGAGTGAAGAAATCTTAGAGTGATCTGCGAACTACCCAGAGTGCCCATGAGAGGAACATGCGACTGTCATCACGGCTCTCGGAGTCCTGACGCGTTGGGGTAAGCTTTGGCGAGATGTTGATGCTTGCTGTGAGGCTCTGAACCAGGGCATCCACTTCACAGCCTCGCAAGTTGAGGATCTCGTTTCCGCTCTCCAAAAGGACAGATCCTCAGTATGTTCATCCTTCAGAGCACCTTACATCTGCGCAGGACGTAGGCTGTCCTGCGATGTGCTGCGTGCGTCCGCGTCAGGTCTCCTCTGCCCAGTCGCCACTCAGCGGCCCAGAAAAGGCAGAAGCAGCACAGCTGCTGCAACAGGCCTGTGCCGATGCACATTACTGCGCAGCAATGTTCTCGTAGGGTAGTTTGTCCAAGAGGCCCAATGCCTTGAACAGAAGCCAATGTAAACTAATGCGACAGGTTTACATTTTCTTTCAAGAAGTCGTACTTGCTTGACAAGGTCTCAACCCACCGCCGAGCTTGATGTCACGCTCAAGCCGATCCCCGACTGTACATACAGTGTTGTGTACGTGATGCAGACACGCACACTGTACACATGGGTCGTGAAGGTGCGGAGCACACATCTGCCGCATTGCACGGCCTTCGCTTCTGGCTTGTCTGGAAGGGCTCCTTATCCGTTAACGTTGTCTCACGGTGGAAGCGAAATTCGGCTTTTAGCTTTGCATTGCGATGCACGACGCCGCATTGCCGCCTCCGCCAGCTTGCAAAAGCTAGGATATCAAGCTGTCAAGAGTCTCAAGTCCCTTGGAGGACAGGAACGCTAGGCCGCTCTGCAATTGCAGCTGCGATGGGGTACTTGGAATGGGCATATCCTGCTCGAGCTTCCAAATAGCAGCCGACACAAGTTTATCGCGAAAGAGGGGCAGCCGCGGCCTTGGGACTTGTTGGCGGAGCTGACCGCAGAGAAGCTCACAAAAGCAGGAGTTGCTGCGCCGAGGTTATGGGGGCGAAGCCTTCAAGGGGTTTGTCGTCTCAAGAGCAAGCTCCTGAGAAACTTCGACACTGACCACCCCCAAAAACCAAGTGTGAAGTGCTCATACAGTCCATACAGTCTACATACGCTGGCGTGCACGATCGAAGAAGGCGCTGTCAGACGGCTATCAGTGTGCAATGGGGCTGTAATATGGAATGGCGTGTCAACTGTAGGGCAATCTGTTCCGCATGTAGACTGCGCTGCAAGGATCTGGAAGGCATGTACGAAGGCACTTCATTGTTGCCCGACCTGGCTGAGGTTGAAACAGCCGCTGCTTCCGCTGACGATTCACTGTCCTGAGCCTGCCTCAGCCCCCCAGCTTGTCGGTCCTCTCTGCAGATTTGCTGCAACTACTGATAAGCTGTCGTCGTTGTACGATGTGTTCTGATGATGTCAATGGACTTGCTTGGTGAATTATCTTTTTGGTTCTTGTGGGCCAGGCAAGCCAGACAGTCAGCTTCAAGCACATCTTTCTAGACGAGGTTAGACTGGCTGGAAGCGTGTTGTTGCAATTACTGTTGTGAAGAGAGATTCAGAGTGATGCCATCCCCGATGCCCCCGAAAGCCGGCCTTCTTGTGCCGCCTTGTTGTCGTGAGTGTATGTCTAGTTACCTTTTGATTGTTGTGAGGTTGTGAATCGTATTTTTGCATTTGCCGAAGCTCCGTGGCCAAAACAAGGCGACGCGGACCAACTGGGAAGTCAAAACAGCCTAGAAAAAATCCTCCTGCCATCCACCGCTCAGCGTTCACAGGTATGTACTGCCCAGCCCTTGCCCAGCCATTTGCCGAAGATCCGAGTTGCATTTGTTTGAGGAAGACGCAGAGACTTAGCGCAGAATCGTTTGGTGACTCCATGCCGAACAGGGTCTGAGCCGTCTGTGTGGACCTGTATGGAAAAAGTTCGGAAGAGGTGTGCTCTCTTTGGGCTACGAGTCCCCAGCGACAGCAAGAAGATCAGCATCCAAGGTCCGTAACCGATGGACGGAACACAGGTGCCTTGCGACACCCTGACCAAGAAGTGAGTTGTTGCTTCTACCCGCATCTCCCGCCATATTGTTTTTTCCAATACGGGGAACAGAGCCGGTGGAAGACTTTGAGAAGGGTTGCACGGCCCCTCTGTCGCCCAGGCCTTCAAGCCAGAAGCTGCAGGCGGGAACGGCAGGAACCGTTCCTTTCAGCGAGCCCAGAGTTCGCTTTAAACGCCTAGGCAGCTGGTTGAGCACGCAGCCTCCTCGAAGTGGGGGTAGCCTGCCATCAGCCCCAGCCAGCTTCAAGGCCCTGCGATGAGCGCGCTTCTCGGCTTTTTAAGTTCTGCTCGCTCACTGCAGGCCGGAAAGCCCAGAAAAACCAGAGACTTCATCGACGGGGAAATCACTCTCCACTCCACGGGCACTAGGAAGGGGTCACGTCTCGTGAGGCCGTGGATAGGACTTCCTACCCCTCCTGTCGAGGCACGTTTGGGATGGGGAGAGCCTTGACCCGCGTTTCGTCACCGAAGAGCAGACGACGCACGCTATCAGCGGGCAGGCTGGACCTCCAAAAACACGATGTTCATGCCATTTCATGCCCATGCTGCGCATCATGGGCTCGCAGCAGCTCTCTCTGCTCTGTCGAGGTGGCAACACTCGTCTGCCGCTATGTGGAAGAGGGAAGGGACAAAGCGGAGGCTTTAAGCATGAACTGCGCCGACGCATTCTAAGACTTAAAGAGCCGAGTGCCACGACCCCACCACAATCAAACTTGTTTCCCCAGGAGCTTTTGGACTTTTTCAGCATCGGAACATGTAGGAGAGGCATCGGAATGGTTTTGAACCCGTGCCTTGTCAGGCCCTGACAAAGAATGACGACGAGTTCCATGAGGCACCAAGATCCGAAAAAGCGGGTGATGTTTGATTTGAATATATTTTGATCTTAATGGGTGTGTCAACATCAACCGGTGCTTATGTGGAAAATCGCGACCGTAAGAACGCTTGGCGGGTCGATGCCAAAATGGGCACGCGTGGGCCACCTTATTCAGTAGCGAGACTCGCTCAAGGTTAACCGGAGGGTTACGCTCCTCTGGCGGGGGCATCTTGGGAGCGTCGCCCCACTCCAGAAGTTTGGTGTGACCGACGGATGGGCCCTGCTGCCTCTTCCATTGTTCTCAGTATCGTCCCAGAGTCCGTACTTCTCCAGTGCGACCGACACAGTTCTACTTCGCGAGGTCCCGACCTCACAAGCGCATAGTGCGCCCCAGCATCCCCCGTCGTTGGAGCCCGTGCAACGTCCTTATGCTACAAGTCTGCGTCGGCAGCAGCCATGCGCACCAGGTTGCACCAGCAGTACTGCAGCATGCTGTGGCTGCTTTGCCCGCCCCGGTGTGAGCCGGTCGATCCGGTCGTGACTCGGCCCGTATGCCCACACTGCGGAACCTACTCGTACAGCAGTAGTCTGATCGAACAAACCCTTTGCACGGGAAAACATGAGAAAACAAGCAGCTCCGGGCAGGGGAGCATGAGGTAAGAGAGGCTGAATGCTTGTCACTGGGAAACACGGAGCTCATTTGCACAGATCTGGGTCGACGGACGTAGCCCCATGTGGTGTGGGAGTGCAGGCAGTACGGTAAACAGGTCGATGTGGGCATTCCGTTCCCTTTGCTTCGCTCTTCGACAAATTTTGCATGCGTGACGCAAAGACCAGATGTTTACCACAGGTGATGAATCTGCGGCTGATATTGGTTCCCGCAGACATGCAGTACCCGAAAACCCTTAAAGCAGTTTCCAGGGCTCGTCAGCAACCCAGGTTTAGTTATCCTGTCAGTAAGCTGGTAGGCTTGGCTCATTCCAAATCGCGCTGCGGTTGCAGGACCACTTCCTGCGTCGAAGATGGTGTTGCTGTCCTCGCAGAAAAAAGAAGCCGGATTTGTCGGAAGCTTGGTTCCCTGCCCTTAAAAGACACAGCTTCAGGAGCTGATTTTTTTGACGCTAAGAGAAGCGCCTCAGGAAGCTGTTTTTCAAAGGCTGGTTGCTGTTGCTCGACAGGTCCCATGAGGCCGTATTGACCTTTCTGAACGACATCTCCGATTCCCTGTATTTTTGCAAGCAGGCGGAATGCCAGTGATGTGCTTGACGATGAACCAGCACATCAGACAAAGCTTGGCCGAGGTAGTTGTACTTTGCGCCATCTACATCGAGCGCTTGATTGAACAGGCTCTGGAAACCCCAAACCTAAGAATTGGCTGTACGTGGAGCTGTGAACACTGGGGTCTGCGACTCAGACCGACACCGTTCTGACGGTTGGTAACTGGCGTTCGCTTGTCACAGCTGGATTGCTGATTGCATCCAAGGCCAGATCATGAAAGGGGGTGTGAAGCTACTTGCATCGATTTGAACCATGCTGGCGAGGTATGGGAGGACATTCATCCCTGGAACGCCGACTTTGAAGAATGCCTTCTGGAAGTTGCAGGCTTTCGGCATCCGTAATCATGCCGATCGAGCAGAGGGAAGTAGCAAGCATCGCCAGGCATTCGCTACAAATGCGGCGCGCTGTACCGATTGGAATCGATGTTCCTGGAAAAACTGCAGTGCCACTGCTCGGATGGATGCAATCTATGCAGACGCTCCGATGACTGCGTCACTGCAGATTCTTCAGAGTCTGAGGTGGAAGGTGTTCGTCGATGCCAAAATCTATGCTGCTTACTTCTTCTCCTTGATGGAAGGAATTAGGCCAGGTGACTGTGACCGTGAAGCCGTGCCGTCTGATATCACGCTAAATTGGAATGGACAGGCAGCATCGAAGCCAGAAAATAAAGCAGCGAGCTCAAAGGCGAAGGCCATGGGCTTACGTCCAGCAGGAAATGATGGGACATGCACTTCGAGAATCTTCGAGATGCGCATCAATAGATCTACGACCTTACTGGTTTGAGGCAAGTAATTATCGAACATGTGTTGCACTGCCATAGTCGTGCTGTGTTGCATAGAAGGCATATAATTAGTTAGTTAGTGCAAAATATATTGCAGGGTGTTACCTTGTATTCTTGTGAGTCATGCTGCGAATCAGAAAGTCACTGTTCCCGGAAATCACGCATGGCCATGCTTCGAAGAGTTGACCGATTGGTGATTGCGGTGAGGTCTATGTCTTGAAGGGGCAAAGTATGCCAAGACTCAACCAGTATAGTTGGCAGAGTTGCCGGTATGACAGAAGCAACACGTTGATGCAGGCACCACTCTGCGGCGGGCTGAGTCACCAGCTGAAGAGCAGCAGCGCGGAACTTGCACACAAGGGCTGTGACCCTTCTGCGCGCAAGGACTTTGGTCCCATCAAGGAGGCTGGCCCGCTTTCTCCCTCATCTGGTGAGGATGCTTCTGTCGAGCAAAAGCATCGAAAGCCCAGTTCAGCAATGCGTTCAGCTTATCAGCGTTCGGTATTCCCATCTTTGGTCCTGCCTTGCCGACCCGTACTTCATGTCCACTCTGTCTGTGGCACCACCCTTAGAAGAAGCAGCTTATGTCTGATAAGTGCCTCGTTGCAAGAACAGGACGAGCACTTCGGCGAATCGGACTCAGAGTTGGACTTGGAAAGGCCATCCAATGAGAGACGGAAAGGCAAGTCCCTGCCATTCAACTTCCTTGGAGGGGCCTCATGTCTCCGGAGCAGCGCGGAACCTCGGAGCGCAGGACTGCCGGGGACATGGGCCCGGAAGCAACGCGGACCCGTAAGCCATAAGTAGGATCTCTAGAACTATAGGGACTATGCGGCCATCAGCAGCCTGAAGCAAAATTGCCCGGTCAGCTCCAGCTCGCTGTCTTCTGCGCCGATGGCCCAGCTGCACCTGAGCTCACCTGCGTGAGCTCTGCATTCTGCCTGTGGCGGTCGTGTGGTTCTTTCAGGTCGCCAGACGTTCGTGGCAGGGATGAGGTGGAGAGTTGTCTCAGTGGTTTCAACCTTATGATGCTTGCGTCCGGTGCAAGGCATGACCCATTGAGGGACGGCTTTCATGTTGAACTTTGAAGTGCGAAGATGTTTGCAGCCTAAGGTGAGTCACTTCATAGTGCACGTGATTGCTGGCGTCTCGATGCCGGACAGAGTGTCATCTACCAGTAGCTGTCACCAGCCAACATCGTACCAAAGAGTATGCTCTACACTTCTTGTTTGCTGGCTCTGCTGTAAGCTGCATCGACAGGAAATCCACACATTGGCTCTCTACGGCCAGATGCACAGCAAGTTGCGCGAGGGTTTAGTCGCATTTGATGGAGCTTCTCGTGGTGTGTCGTGGTGCCGAACCCTGCGCTCTGACAGACATGCGCCACGAGCTCTAGCACCTTCCCGACACATACCTCAGAGCGAGGACGACATGGGAGCATTACAAAAGAAAGATCGATTGCAAGAGACGTGCAGGAACTGCTTCGGGTCCACAAGTTGGTCTCACGGACCACAAGCATGTTGCCGACTCAGACTGGCGGTTACTGGCAGTGCTTGTTGATGGCAGTAAGTGCTTGCAAAGGTTTGGTCTCCCCAAGGGCCGCCACCCTGAGGCCTTGCATGCATGTAGCTGCCTGCATTTGTGTTGAGACTCCGAGCCGTGACAACCAAGGCACTGACACTCTCCGGAGCGACCGGAAGTCAGTTGAAGACGGAGCTCCTGCAGTACTTGAAGAAGAGGGGTGAGGAGCTCGCAGTCACGTTGGACCCTAGAACAGATATCGCTCCTGAACCCGATTAGAGCATTGGCAAAATCTGGAAGGAGAAAACCACCGCCGAGGCCGAAAGCGTCGTATGAAGCCACTTAAGAGGGGGAAATCATCTCAACTTGCATGCAACTCGCAACTTATGAAGAATGCTTTTGAACAGGCCTCCGCAGCTCGTGGATTGAGCATTCTGGAGGAGGCTTTTGCATGAATACATGCTTTACATGTCATGTGGACCATTGCAATGCAATTATCGCTGCGGAGGAAGGTGCATGGTCAGACAATTCTCCCAGCAAGTGATGCGCTTGCCGCGGTTCGTGGCATGGAGCACAGCATAGGCTGGGTGGATTCACAGTGAAGGCAGGGCCAAAACACCCATTGTACCACCTGCGCCTTAAGTTTACAGTCTACAATTTTCTCGTGGACTTGGCAGGACCCGCATTGGATTGGTTCTTACTACTGCAGCAGGTCCAAAGTAAGGAGGAGAAAACCAAGTAGAACGGGACGTGGACTTACACTTGGCCTGGGCCTGGGCTATAGCTGCCAGTCACTAGGCTTATCGGGAATACCGGTTTCTTCTCACAGTCTCGCGCCGACGAGACCTAAACGACGAGCAATCGAGAGGCACGATGAATTCTGAACAGGTCCATTTAGGTCCCGTGAAGAGGAAGTAAGGGAAGACAGAAAGACAGCAAACGAGAGAGAGCAAGCGGAGAGTACTGTGCGGGGCTCCCCCTGCTCTTTTGGCTGTGCTGAAGAGGAGACACTTTGCAGTAGAAGCTCTGCCATGCCAAGCACCCTTGCAGGGGTACAGTACACACCGAAAAGAGTAAAACAAGTACCGTAATCCGGGTGGGACATCAGTTGAAGCATGCGTTTCAGTGACCTTGGGTTATCAATTTTGAAGCCAGGTTTTCATTGCCTGGCTGTCCGCGCTAGAGTCGGCTAGGTGTTTCATTCAAGTTCGCAGGCCTTAGGAATGTCAATATGGCAAGCAGCATTTTGCATAGACGGCCCCTCCCCGGCCATGGCCCGGTGAATACACCCAAGGCACGGGCAGCTGCCCTGTACAGTCAACCAATGCAAACCGAGTCAAACCGGCATAGCTGTGTAGCTGCTCACGGGCACTCGTCTGCTTTGTCAAGATGCCCCAATCGTTGGAAGTGCCGTGCTGCAGCCAATTCGTGACTCTTGCAACTAAGCGTTGCAAGATTCCGAAAAACAGCCTAAACGGGAGGCCTTCGAAAAGTGCCTGCCGTTGCTTGGTGCAGCATAGTCAGTGCAGTCTTCGGCTTCACATTGACATGGTCTTGTGCGCAGCAGCTTACTCACTAAATTTCAAAGAGTCAGAGCAAGCATTGACCGGGCGTGCACATGAAATCGTGCACAAGCATTCGACATCCGGCGATCGAGTGTCTCGACTAGCACTGGCCACGACATGACCTTGACGACGCATGGATATGCCGTCCCGCCGCAGGCGACTTCAGGGATTTGCTGCCGGTTTCCAGAGTAGGGTCCTGTGATGGGTCTGGGTTGGATGCTGGTTCTCCACACAGTCTAATTGTTCTGCCTTCCTTTACCTGCAACGCCACAGAGATGCTCGCATTCAGGGCCTCAAGATGCTCCATCATCCATCAGATGATGGCAAGCCAATGCCTTTTCCGTCGCGAGCCGACGGAATGTGCCGCCCCGAGAATGTCGAGCAAGCTCCCTCTGCATTGAAAGATTGATGTCACAGTTTGATGATGGCTTCTGAGGTCCATGAACGTCGTGAGGCCTAAGGACGTTCCCCGTGGCAAAATTTCGTGTGAGAAAGACTACCAGCAGGCTGGCCGTCAGTGATGGTCATCTCAGCTCGTTCGGCCGTTTCTTGTCAGGCGCTGCTGGCAAGTGATATACGCGGAGCTGTGCCATCGCCAACAACCTAGAACTGTGCAGATATGGTGCATTGTGGGGCCGGGGCATGTCATCTGAGGTTTATGACGCAGAGTCTGCATCTCGAAGGGCCGCCTCACAAGGCGGCAGAGTGCTGAATCAAGGCAGTCGCGAAGAAACCGCGTTCACGATGCCTGAAGGACTTCATCAAAGGATCTGTGGCCAGGAGCAGCTATCCTTCAATCGAAAAGCAGCAAGATCTATCCTTGACAACCCACGACGTTGATGGTGCGCAGCCAAAGGCCGGCAGGGTTCCAGATGCTTCCCGCGTTTCTGCGTGCATCGGAATCTGCAAGTGCTGTGGCACTAAATCACCAAGCAGCTCTCTAGTTTAAAACCTTGACTAAGGCACCAAGGGAATACAAGGAGGGGGGCCGAAGACATTCTTCCATCGGCATGCTGCCACAGCTATGACCATCGTGATCGTCGATGTTTTTCGGCATCTTATTTCCCCTCTTCATCGTCATCCATTTCGTCTTCACTAGGTTCATCGTCGTCGTTTTTGCTTCACCATCTCCATATTAACCATCGACGCTGCTCTGCGAGGCAGTAGTATGCAGTACTGTAGTCATCAATCAATCTGGCGACCATTAACCGTTCCATCAATCATCGTCGTTGAAGTCGCACTTGCAACCTTCACCATGCCATTCAAACTCAAACCATCCGCACCGCCCGCTACTGCCCGACAGCCTACCACTGCCACTACCAGGGCCAACAGCAATGACACGAAGCATCAGCAACGACCAGAACCAAACCTGTGTGGTGCCGCAAGTGCCCTTTTCCTTCAATCTGCTTGGAGGCCAAAGTCTTCAAAACTACTCGGCAAACAAATCCGTTGACCCCGAGGCACGCACGTTTGCTTCTGTCGGGTTTCCGGCGCAGCACATCGTAGCACGATGTCCTGCAGGAATCCCGCCTTTCTTATTCATATTATGACTACTGCTGCTGGAAGGTATACACTACAGTCGGCCCCGATGGATGTTCCACCACCCAACTCGACGCGCACTCACGAGCTGCTTCAGCGAGACACCATGAGCTTCAAGGTGAGCCGCACAACACATTGTTTTGATGAATGTTTTGGTGTTGCGCCGCGGAAGTTCCAGGGCACATCATCGTCGCGAATACCGATGAGGGACTTTCTGCTCGGATGGTAGATGCTTCCAGCCTTCTACTGCCGTCTCCGGATCTGTGGTTACACGGGTACACCGCCTGAATGAGCCCAGCCCAGGACTATACGTATAATCCTGCAGAAGGTCATGATGTTGAGTGACTCGCCTGCCACCAGATTGCCCAGACATGCGAGCATGTTCATGGATGCAGTCGGTTGAAGAAGAAGCCGAGGATGTCCCAGCCAAATGTCAGAAACAGAGTCAATGTGACAACGCCACGGGAAACGTTGAGGAGGGCTGGCTGCTATGTGCGACTGACCGAGGTTTCCCCAGTGCCCTACGAACCATGACTGATGTAGCCACATGTAGCATCTTCCGTGCAGGACATTGGAACGTTCAGGAGAAAGGATACTGTCTGGCAAGTACGTTAGTACTGGCAACAGCCCCATGGCCCCAGACTACAAAGTGCCAGACCCAGACTTCTGAACTGAATCGCTGGATGCCAGTGTCTGAGTGCTCCTTAGATTGCTCCAGCAGCCGTCTGAGTAGTCTGAACACACCAAAAGCATCATGGTCGGCCCACTCCACGAATTGGTAGGCCGGAGCCCAACCTTGCAAACCGCAACACCCAGACTCTGTAGAGATGCAATGATGATGCCGCCATGGCCTGGCCATGCCTGGCCTCTCTCTGCCTTTGCCTCTCACCGTCACTTTGGTGTCTGGAGCTTTCATCGTCTGGTCCCTGTCCAGGCCTGTGATGGATGGCGTCCAACATCAAAGTGCCGTCCCTGTGTCTTTGCGGCCAGCCAGTCCAAGCTGGTATGTTTTGGTTTTTTCCAAGGTGTTCATCCGCGTACGTCCTGGACGACCAGCTCCAGGGTTCAAGGCAGGTGCCGGAGAATAGAGAAGCATTGGCCTTTTGGCGCCCCTGGCCCTGCCTTTGCCCCTGCTTTTTCAGGTTGATGAGGAGAGGAAGACTTTGGTGTTTGAACATGAGAAGACTTCGCCGGAGACTCTGCCGTCACACTGCAGCCGAACCATTTAGCCTTCAGCGACGAGGCCAGATTATGATGTGAACAACCAAAAAGCAGCTCATTCTTTCCAGTTCGACGGAGCTCGGCGCCCTAAATCGGCTTTGTCTCTGTACCGGATCACACGGCATGTGACTTTCATCTCTGCTGTCAGCACTGGTTGCATGCCAGGTTCTCGGTATGCAGATCAAGCAGCAGGACGTCTTGGATGTCATTGCCAAGCCGGTCATCGAGGCTCGCGTTTTTCGCGAGGGATGCTGCTTTCTGATCCGACTTACTGGCTTGGATTCTTCAGGATGTGCTCCAAGGCGTCAATGGAACCATCTTCGCCTATGGTCAAACAGGTTTGGGATTTGCACTTGAGCAAAAGGGTCCCTTCGAAAGAACCCGATGTTTTCGAGGCAGTGGCAAGACCTTTACCATTACGGGCGGCGCTTCGAACTACGAAGACCGTGGCCTGATTCCTCGCACAATCCGGCTCATGTTCGAGGCCTTCGAAAGCTTTTTTGTAAGATGGGCAAAAGCACAAAGCGGCCCAACGCTGGTCCCAGGCATTCCGCAAAGGGCCTGCCCAGTATCGCATGTACATATCGTACCTGGAAATCTATCAGGAGTCAGATCCGGCAACGTTCTACACAAGCTTCGGCAGACTCCTGTCACTCAGACTGGGCACTCTCTGTGATAGGACAGCGGCTATGACCTGCTGCGCGATGACAGTGTGCCTGACTCGGCAGCTGTTTCTGATGATCGCACAACGAAGCGTTTGACGTTTACCGCCAGGTCAGGCGTCTTGAAGATTTGCCTAAGGTGGCGCTGCGCGAGGCTCGCTCTACTTAGCCTGAACACGGGTGATGCACAACTCGCATCTTTTTACTGCAGGATGAAGATGGCAATATGCACCTGCGCAACCTGTCGGTCAACCTTGCGGCTTCAGAGGAGGTCTGGATGACGCCGTGATTCCATTTGCGGCTATCAGCTCTGATGCACATGTCAGTGTGTGTTGCATGAGGACATCTTTCGGGATTCGGTTGAAGTGTTTGGCAGCAGCCATGACGACTTTTCATGGCTCTCGCAGGATGCATTGAATCTGCTGTTCCTGGGCGACACAAACCGTGTTGTGGCTGCTCTGGCCCCAGGTTTTGCATACCCCAGCCAGCATCTTCTGACTCTTCCCTTGAGGAGACTCCAATGAACGATGCCAGTACGCGATCGCACTGTTTATTCATTATTTGGGTCGACTCCACTCAAGCAGGAAGTGATGCCGGCAGCCGAGATTGCTCGTGCTGCTACGTTTGCAGGATTGCACTTGAGCTTCTGTGCCCTCCGAGGTGGTGCGACGGTCCAAGCTGCATCTGGTCGACCTAGCAGGCAGCGAGCGGGCCGGGCCCCCGAAAATACATCTGGAAAAGCAGCAGCAGCAGCACTAGCCCTAGCTGAGGTCTCGCAAACCGGGGTGGACGGAAAGCTTTTGCAAGAAGCGAAGGCAGAGCTTCGAACCGGTCTATCGATACCCACTGCATGTGCCGTAGTGCAGTCGCGCAGGCCATTAACCTGTCCCTGCACTACTTGGAGAGGGTCATTGTAGCCTTGCATTCTCGATCAAAGGGTGTGCAGGCCGCGCTGCTTGAAAGCGTTGACACGGTCTTGTTCTTACTCTGGGAAGGCACATGTACCGTACCGTGACTCCATGATGACAAGTGTTCTTCGCGACTCGCTGGGTGGCAACTGCAGCAATCCCAGGAACACTCACACTTATACATTCACCGTTCTTACATGGGCAGCGGACATTTTTGGCGGAACTAGGTCGAACAACCATGGTCGGCTGCATTGCTGCAGAGGTGCGCCCCGCTTCAATTTGCAATGCGGGAAGAATCCAGATGACGTAGCCTGCAGGCCTCTAACATCCCGGAGTCCATCTCCACATGCCGCTGCATGCCTGCAGTACAAGCTGGCCTGCAGAATCTTGGCCCAAAGCTTTGCACCAAGGTTTTGCCCAACGAGTTGCTCAGATCACCAACAATGCCCGTGTAAACGAGGAACTTGGATTGCTTTGTATGTTGCCCTGGATTGCCGGCTTCAGTCTGCTCCCGGCACAGATGGCGGCAGGAACTCGATCCGAACCTTCTCATTTCCAGACTGAAAAAGGAGGTGGCAGAGCTCAAGGAAGAGGCCTGGCCACCTTGACTTCATGGTGTGTCATCGCGTAGCACCTTACAGGTTTGGCATATCTGGCTGGCAGGTGAAGGTTGCTCGTTCCAGCAAGGACGGCGAGGACTCCGAGGCATCCAGTCTTGGGGATTTTCGGGGTGTCGGGTCGTGTTGAAGCCCCGCTACTGTAGCGGCCCAGCTGAAAGCGCCGCGGAGGCTCTGACCGCGGATGCGCTTGACCAATGCAGAGCTCTTGTTCAGCAGTATGTCTCTAAGGGCCCTGGCCTAAGCGTGGATGCTTGTGACAGCTGATGACAGCTTCATAGTTTGTCTGCTAGCACCACCAGGCGTGAAGTCCGAGGAGCCGTTCATGTGTGGCTCCATTGAGAGGTTGGGGCATCCCATCACATAGATCGAGCACAATCACGCACGGATGCGTTAGTTCAGTCAAGCCAACATGTGACAGGCTCCGCGCTTCGTTTCGCATTCTGCGAGACATGTGTCTGGAGGGGGAAGGTGAAGCTTCTGGTGCATCTGAGTTGTGGTCGGCCACATCTTGGCTACCTTTCAGGCCAGCAAGCGCAGGGGCCCGACGCCGATACAGGAAAGCCACATGTCTTTTCTTCCAGCCACAGCAGACGGGTAGGTATGATAGTAAGCTTGGAAGGACATGTTGCTGCACTGGAGTCTGAGATCAAGAAGCTGAAGTTAGAGGCTTCTTGGCTGCTGAAGGGTTTTGAGGTCTCTGTTCTCGCAGCCCGGACCCAAAGTGTTGCAGCCTTACCCTTTCCTTTTAAGGTTGCTCAGCGTGACCAGGACGCGCAGCATTGGTCGCTGATGATGGTAGTCCATGTATGTATGTATTTATTGCAGGGCCTGGCGGCATGGGCCGCCACGGCCGTCGCCGCTCCGATTGTCGCCCCGAAGATGCAGCCAACAGTTTGGCAAGCCTTGTTGTGCTCCCCCCTGCCCGTCAAACCCCCCCCGAGCGCGCGCGCGCGCGCCGTACGCGAG
>CAJNDV010001980.1:64607-103582 GCA_905221635.1 Symbiodinium sp. CCMP2456
CAGGTGTTGAAAGCGGTCATGAGGGCGAGTGGAACCAGCGAGGCGGGGGTGCTGTCAAACTCAAAACCAGCGATCAAAGCCACACTGCGGAACACAACTTCTGGGCACCGCCCCCGCAGGGGTCGGCGGATATCTGTATATGTATATAGAACACACCATAGAAAGATGCTGTCTGAAGTCGGAAGGGTCGCAACTCCGTCAGGAGATCGCAGTGATGGTGAAAATGCTCACGAAGCAGCTTGAGCCCCAGCTTGAGTCGGTACGTGCCGGCAAGCTTTGCTTATGCACATTCTCGGAAGTATGTTGCGTTCATGAGCTATTGAGATTGGAGGTTGCGAAGGACTTAGGGTCAAAGCAGAATTGAGTTTTGTGCAGCTGCGAGAAGAGCTCTGGCATGCAGTGCCCACGAACCTTCATGAGTTTCCTGAACCCTTCCACTGCTCGCACGTTCAGCAGTTGTTTTGTTGATGTGCAACCTACACGGGCATCATCGCCTGCACTGGACCAGTTATATTCTCGTGCATGACAGTGTTTGCAAGTCTGCTCCATGTCTTCAGTCTTCAGCATTCCAGAAGTTGTAGGTGGGCTGCTGGATCCCTGACTTGCCACACTACAAAAGGTTTGTTTGGGCAACCTGTACTTTTTTTGTGTGTCTGTGTGTGTGTGTGTCTGCTTGTGTGCGTACTGGATTACGCTGGAGTGCTTCTGTGAAGAGGCGTGGCGAGACCTCGCGGCCATTCATTGCAGCCTCACCGCCTGCAGCAACGCCAGCAGCTGGAGCGCTTTCCCCGCAGAAGGCGGTAGCCTCGAAGAGCGGAGAGATTCTGTCTGACTTGGAGCCCGTAGCGGCGCCGTAGCGGCTCAACACTCTACAACTCTACAACAGATCCGAGAGTCTTCATAGCAAAGTCCTGGAACCTTGGGGCTCCACACATAGATCAACAAACCCTGCGTAGTGCGGCAAAAAGCGTGGGGGCAAAGCATAGCTCAGCCAACCCCACAGCGCAAACGTCGAGATGCGCGGAGCTATAGACCAACCATCATCGGGCATCCCAACCCAAATCACTGCTCTTCGGGCTTGAGCTGAGGAGTCTGCCAGCAGCCGCCCGGAGGTGGCCAGACTTGCAGTTGTGCTGTGATAGTGTGCCGTCCCTTGATTGCCAACTGCGCTAGGACGGTGCTCAGCCTGGCTCTGGAAGTGCAAGCGCTCCTCCAGCTGTGGAGCCGGTCAAGCAGGCTCAACAGGCCATGGCTTGAACATCCGCTGGAGCAACCACTCTCTCGTCAGTCACACTTTCTTCAATCAGAGATGTGGGGCTTCTGCAGGGATGTTTGTGAGTACCGCGCAAGGACAGAACAGACAAGCGGAGACTTCCGCAAGCGACGGTGCCACCACCAAGCGAAGCAGCTGAGCTTCTTCTAGACAAGCAGAAGGCCTTGGAGGCAGTGCTGTTACTCTCGTCACTTCTTCAGAGAATATTTCGATGAAACAGCACCGGCACTTCAACGCTGATCTATTCCTGGCCAGGTTTTCTGGCAAAAAGTGTACAGACCGCCAGAGGCGTTCCAAGAGAACAAGGCTGCATGGTGCCCACCATGGTGGCCTGCAAACTCTTCACTCTCCTGTCGTTGCCAGGCACTGCTGAAAGCAAGGATTGAGCAAGCACAAGCTCTGGGCAAGGAGGCCAGTTTATGACCGGAAGGAAGGGGCCTGTACCTTGAATATGACAGGTCTCATCGCACGCCCTGCATAATTTGCCTTGACGGTTTGCTATGTTCGATGTGGCTCGTTGTGCTTCAGATTGCTCTCTGCATTCTGCATGGAGGCAGTCCAGCTGAAGGCAGAAATCGATTCTGCACCAAGCCAAGAGCAGCATATGCAAGTTATGCCGTCGATTCAATGCAAGATGCCACTTGTTCCCTAGCATCGGATGCTGTCCTCGTTTCGTCAACGGTGGCGCGTGACTATACCACGTGTAGGCGATCTGCAGCATTGGGAAAATCAGACGACATGTGCTTGCATTCCGATAGTCCAGTGGACAAAGACCTCGCTAGTGGGTGAAACACGTTGCCTGTGGCTGAACCCAGAACCTCAATCAGGAGTTGTTTTGCAGACACGGCCCCGGTCAATACACCAGCTCTCGTGCCTTCTGCCTTCATCGAAAGGTCAAGACCAGGTTGTTGAGACTGCGGACAGAGCGGGTTTGACACTGAGTCACGAAGCTGGCACCTTGTCTTGTGTACCAACTGTACCAGATGCAGAGTCGCATTGTTCAGACGTTCAGCACAGAGATAGAGGCCAACAATAGTCCGAAGTCTAGAACAGAGTCATGTGAAGTCTTGGGCAATATCTGCAGCTGCAGCAGTTGCAAGATCGAGGCCATGACAGCCGCGGGCTACGACGATTCAGCGCCGGTGCCAGACGGTCCAGAAGAACTTGCAGAGGCAAGGCTTGGTTGTCACGGCGTTATGACACATGCTCTGTACCTGCATATTCTACATGACATGGCACCTTTCCAAGTGGACGATCACAAGCAGTGCAGCAGTCAGGTAGATTACGCACGTGCTTTCACATCTACGGAACGAAAAAGCACAAGATTCAGGTGGTTCGACCCAATTCATCCAATTCACTACACCGACAGCGAGTGGGCGCAACTTGAGTTATCCATTCGATTCGCTGGCAACTTGCCGCGAGGTGGCAAAGATTGAGCGGCTGATGTGCCAGTATGGCGAGAAGAAGGGCGAGCTGTGCCAAGCTTAGCTACGTCAATCCGTTCGTTCAGTGAGATCCCTTGCAGGCTGCATGAAAAATCCAGAAATGCAGAGTCAGGCGTCGCGTAAAAAGCGACGTGGAAGGTATTCAGCGGCTTCTTGAGCAGAATCAGGACGGCAAAGCCAGTCAAGAAATACAGGTAAGACTGCTACCGACAGCACTGCGCAGGTCAAAGTTCGACGCGAGTTCGAAACTTGGTTCGCGGGACTCAGAAGCCGTGCACTCAAGAAATGTGGCCGACCTGAATCCGGTAGATCATATCGAGTTCTAGCACTCAACTAGCCCGAGGTCGAGCGAACCTCTCCAAAATGGACGAGGACACCAAGAAAGAGCTCTTCGATAAGGCTGCGTGTTTGGTCCCATTCACTTGGCATGAGATGATTCATGACAGACACGTGGGATACGGTACAGGTGTCTGGCAACAGTCTGAAACTCGGGACATTGCTGGCCTTCTGCTTACTGCATCAGCCGATGAGTCCGCAAGGTGGTGCCACGACGCCCGTGTCGAAGGAAGCTACAGGAAAGGTTTCACCGGCTTCAGCCACGTCGGCATCAAAGGCACAACCTCGACTGAAATGCGGCCATACGTCTCCACGACCTCGTCAATGTCCTCACCCTGACCACTTGTCGTATGTTTTGTCGCCGAACTGAGTACCTCTGAGTAATTACGTTTGCACAAGACCTGCAATGCAACCAAGCGGGATTTTCTGAGGGTCGGCTTTCCCTGAAAGGGGGCAAGTCGCCATACAGCTGCCACATTCTCGTTGACAGGTTATGCTGACCATGGCGCCTTCAGGGACAGATGCTGGGTTGTGCCATTGCCAAAGCATTTCATGTGCAGCCTGTCAGCGCGGCACAACGCATGCGCCTCACGTGTTGTGGCAGGATGCCCTCCAGCGCACCTCGCACGGAAGAGGAGCTTGCGGCCCTCTATCGGGCGGTTGGAGAGCTTTCACGAAGATGAATTCGAATGGCATCCAAAAAGCAGTGGCCGCACATGGTCTGTGCAGTTGCGCGATGCAACACTGTAAGAATTGCCATGTGGCAGGAATGCAAGTTCGACAATCATGCAAGACTTATGTCTTGCAATGTCTTGCGGAGGTTCATACCAGAACCACGCACCCCTTCTATCGTGAGACTGAAGGGAACCCCCTTGCTCCAAGCCAGGCCGGAGATCTGTAAGTTCCGTTGCCTCAAACTGAGATAGGTTCTTTTCTGAAGCAGGTGGGGCTTGTGTCTGGATCCACGCCCAGAGTCCAGAGCCCCAGCTCTTGTCTGCTGCTTGCGGTTCCATGCTGCAGCCTAAGATTCGATGTCAGGTCTTGCATCGCGACAACGGGGAGCCCCAGGTCTTTCCTCTCGTTTCCAGTGGTATCGCGCGATTTCTCTCAAGATGGAGTCCTAGATATGCCAAGTCAGCGAATATGGGGGTTCTGCCAGGGCTCTTACTTATGTGGTGCTCTTGCAGTAGACACGTAACGACTTGAGTGCAGGCATCCTTGATCCGTGCAGACATTCCGGGAGCGGTGCCACAGAGGCCAGGAAAACGAGTGTCGCCCACGTTGCCAAGAGCTGGTCCAGAGCCGGCAGTGCTTCTCTCAACTTTCTCTTTGATGCCATTCGTAGCCCCAAGTTGCGTTCCTTGTCCATGCGCATGCACAGATGCAGAGTGGACTCGGGCCCTGATAGCTCTGGAACCTCCCCGAATTGCTTCGCGCTCCCAAAAATCATTTGCACAGCTTTCTCGATCAACCCTGCCTGTTTCAGTTTCGGTTGGGTATCTTTTGACTGTCGGCTTCTAGGTTCCGTGCCTACACAGCAAAGGCTGATTTCGCAAGTGCATGGGACCGTTCAGGTACAAGGGGCATGTGCCGATCAACATCTACGACACTCACACAGCTCTGGTCTTGGATCACATAACTTTTGCAAACTCGAGTTCCTTGACGGTCAAGTCGGGTCATCCAATATCATCCAATCCCCCTATGACAAAAAGTGTTGGAAAAAGTTGAGGCCAGGTTGAACCTCAAGACCGCCAACAAAGATCCCATCCATTGATTCTGCTTTCGAGTCTGCGCAGTTCGTCTGATGCTGTGCGACGCCTCAGGTCACGCCCTTCTCACCGTACACGGGCCTCGTGTGTAGTGACATCGAGGGCGCGCAAACTGGCCCATAACCCAAAAAGAGGGGACGGCACAATGCGGTGTGCTGGGTCTGCGATGTTGGCTGCTCGAGGAGTGGGTTTGCCCGAGAGCTGAGGCACTCGCAAGAGCGGGACCACATGATGGCAACAAGGAGGAGCCAAATCCAGACGATGGAAACTGCGCACGGCTGATGGCGGACTCGTCTCCTCTGAAGCAGCCCTCTTTTGTAGGAGCCATTGTTTTCTGGGAGCGTGGTGTGCAACCTGCAGAGCTGCCGGACGAGGCTGCCGCTGATCTGCTTGAGTGCCCCATTGCAGACTGTGCAAAGCGTGGGTGAAGCCAAAGTCTGTGCTGGCCTGGCTGCAGTGGACAAGCGAGGGTTACACGTGCAGACAACCCAAGATTTGGGAGCAGGCTAGAATCAATCACTGTTTCAACAGTCATGATCCGTGACACTTCCATGACCTGGCGAGACATATCCTATCTGACTAAAGCCACATCCTCGAACGGAATTGGACCTGGTGCCATGCATGGCATTTGCGCCGACCACAGGCAACTTGCTCACCTTGTTTGTTCAGGGCCTCTTGCGTGATGCGAGGCGGCTGTCGTTGTTGCTTTGCTAAGTTTTCCCTGCAGGTCGATGCAACTGCGCGATGGAATAGCTTGGAGCCACGATGACGGCTTCTCAGACACCCCTGAGGCACTTCGGATGGTCTCACGGCATCCACGGCAACAGACAATTCCGGCTGAGTCCACCAGGGGTCCACCTGCAGCTTCGAGCGATTGGAAATTCACAGCAGCTTTTCAGGACCTTGCTGCTCTTCCTGCACTAAACATGCAGATCTGCTGTGCGAGAGAAGCCGTGACAAGCTGTACTGTACCGAGGCCTGCAGCCGGAGCATATGTAAGTAGCAGCAATCTGCTTTGCTCATTAAGCAATGCATGCATGGCATGGTCATGGGACTTGATCTTGTACTCATGGGTTGAGGAAACCAAGGTTTCAGCGCATCCAACCATGGGCGATATTTTGCAACGACCCTTCATCGCACAAACTCACGATGTGAGGATCCGGACGGCCAATTCGGCGAGAGTTTTTCGAAGTGCACCACAAGACTCGGGGCTCTCGTGCAACAGGACTTCTGACAGTTCTGCCTGTGTCCGCAGACTGACACGGATGCATCTGCAGACTTTGGGTGCAAGGATGCTACCCAGAAAGTCTTGAGCGGCTTCCCCGGCATTTCTGCCTCCGCTTTGCCGTCTTTGGCAGTGGCCTTTATGAGTCGCAGCACGGATGAGAAATCATGGCATCGGCACCTTCAGGAGCGCCTCCGCTTCGGCTGGCTCGCAGAACATGACTTCAGGCAGAAGACTGGGCCCTTGAGAGTGCAGTGAGGGACCTGTACAGCCTGCTTGGGATGCGGCTGCGTTGGCAGGCAGCGGCCTCAACGCGTCGATCCCCCGTTTGCGTGACATCCCTTGGCTGGAGCCGCATTGCGGTAATGGGAAAACCAGGCAAGCATAGATACCGGGATTCCTGCCATATTGAAAGCAGCAGGATCGTGATGACGGTGATGACACGCGAGACGAGATGCAGGACAAGACAAGTATTGTGGTGCGTTGATTTGCTGCTTTTGCACGTGCATGACACAGTTGTTAGAATTCTGGAGCGGCAGGGGCACACTAGATATGACTGCTTTGGCCCATTCGGTGCTGTAAGTCTGGCGTTTCCTTCGGCTTTGCCTTTTAATTACTGGCACGCTTCAAAACATACGTTCTCGATTTGAGGATACCTCCTCCAGCATGAGCGACACAAACCCTTCGACAAGCCCACTTGCCCGGGCACCAAGCTTCCTGGAGAAGCCAGCGTCATGAAACAGCATGGACACATCTCTCAGTGGGCTGAGGCAAGAGTTCAAATGTTGCCGAAAGGACTCGCAAATTTTTCCGCCAGATCCTCACATGCTCGTAGACAGCATTCCAATTTATGCGCATTTGGGTGACAGTTACCGCAACAGGCTGTTTGGGGTTTTGGGCTCTGCTGGGGCTAAGGGCTCTTAGGCTGCATACGGCTTTCAGGCTTCAGGGTTTGGGCAGGTTGGTGTGCGAAGTTTCCTGAGTGCGAAGCTGCCGTCCAGCGCACGAATCCGCGCTGTCCATGCGCGATTCCAGCATTTCTGTGATTGTTCGATGTCATCTCTGTGTTTGCTTGTCTGTTTCGAAGACGACATGGAAAGCGCAAATGTAACATCAGTGCTTCTTTGTGGTGTGGTTCTTATCTTCGTCAACCTTGCAGAGGGTACCTTTTCCGTCCGTCTAGCATCTTGTTGTTAGGCAATGCCTAGTGGCGCAGCCAGCTAGGTCGATACACCAGTTGACACTACCCTCGCCAGAGTTCCCTGCCGATACTTTGGCAGTCACACAATCACAACACCCTCGGAGGAAGTTTTGCGAATTTCACACGCACAACACTTATGACCCAGCTCACGGCTGGCAGTTGCACTTAAACAGGGACATGCCCGCGCGCTGAAGCTGCAGGTGCCTTGCGATGCTGCCACGCAGCCAGCTATTCACAAAGCAGCCGAGGCGCCGTCGCACAACACAACTTGGCTTATCACAGTTGCTCGCATTTGTCCGGCTTCCCAGCAAGGACTTTACGTTGCCTCTCACTGAATCCTTGCATGGCTGTTTCGTCATGGAACATACAAACCGTGCAAGATTTGTGGCTCTAATTTCAGAGCTCATAAATTTTTTTTACCCGCCCTTCCACTCTGACGGAAATAAGCACCGCCTGTGTGCAATGGCCTTCACGGGCAAACATGAAATCCTCTTTTTATTGCTGAGAAGCGGAGCGAATGCCATGTGTGAGTGCTTTTCCCAGAGCCGGACCATGAATTTTCCGGAAAACTCGTTCGAGCACTGGGACGTTTTGCAGGCCCCCGCGCACCAACTCCACCTTGGCTGGGCGATCGTGGACCTGAATGGAGGTCTGCTGACGTGCTACATGTATGGTGTGGTTCGGTCACAGGTCTTAATACAGGGAGGTGCGGAGGCTTGATTGAATCTTCGCAGCGGCTATTGTGGCTCCTCACTTGCACCAGTTTGCGCGGATTCATTGCTGCAGGAACTCAGAGCATCGACCAGGCTTTCTTCAAAGTGCACCGCAGGACAACGCGCTTTCAACTTTGGGCTCATTTCGGCATGGCGGCTCTCTAGATAGTAATCTTGTAGGACATTCCTGTAAATTCCGGACTGATGGGCAGGATCTGGCCCACGCAGATACAAGGAGACAGCGATCAGGTACAAGGAGAGCAGTCTGAGAAAAGCTTTAGAATATCATGTCCTGAGAGCAGTCTGCAGGAAGCCGGTCTCCGGCATCGTGTCAGAATTCGATGGCAACCACAGGTGCGGCCGACTTCGCTGCGTCATAAAGGAGAGTGCAGAAATCATGTATCAGCGTGCTCAACTTAGCCACTTCTGGTGATCAAGAAAACGCTAATGCACCCGGCATAAGAGCATGTAGCTGTGCTGGCAGGCAGCAGCTCAAAGGGTGCAGCAGCGGCTTTGGTGCGTGACATCCCTTGGCTGGAGCCACACTGCAGAAATGGCTGTAAGTTGTGAGGGTTGAAGACCTGCGAGATCCTAGATCAACAGGACCAGGATTCCGAGACGTCGGATGGGATGCAGGACCGGACTGAGAACGTGTGGAAAGAAGCATCGATACACGGGGGCATACGTTCTCGATCTGAGGATACCTCCTCCAGCATGAGCGACACAAGCCCTTCGACAAGCCCACTTGCCCGGGCACCAAGCTTCCTGGAGAAGCGAGCGTCATGAAACAGCATGGATGCTTTCTATCGCCTTCGTCCACATGTAAGATGAGCTGAGGAAAGGGTTCAACTCTTGCCCAAGCGATTCGCAAGTCTATCTGACGACGCCAAGTCCTTGCAAATGGGAAACAATGCATGATATTGAATTGACGAGTAGTTTTTGGCCTTCGAGATGAGTTCGAGGTTGTTCTACCATTAGATCACCAGCGCCTAGTGCGCAAGTCTTGGTCTCAGCATTGGTGTGAACGGTCTTCAGAAGCTTGGGAAGCGCTGCAGGACTGCATATCACATGAACAGGTGCGGCGGCATCCGGGCTTTGCGGTTGCCCGTTCCAGCTCAAAAACAGACCTCCGAATCCCAGGCGTGTCAGCAATCAGGTCATGCTCGCTTTCATCGTTTGCTCAATGTCGCCACCCTTTCGGGAGGAGTCAGCACTAAGCGAGCGTGGGCCACACCAGACGAGTTGCACTCAGCAGGCCGTGGTGGTGCCCTCATTCTTCACCGAGTCCAGCATCACCGCGAGAAATCATCTCTGTGCACCTTTATCTATCATTGAGGCCACAGCTGTCCAACCAGAGGTGCAAACAGCCTGGGGCTCACACTTTGCTTGTATGCCAGTTCCAGCTCGGTCAGCAACCTCTCCTAACTGTCCTACAAATAAGCGTATGATTCCTTTGTGAAACAAACACATTCAGCCACGTGCTGCTCGGCATCCGTGAGAAGAAGCTTATGGGAGTACACGTACGACGCATGGGTTTGCAAGGACACACTGTCAGCGGCGCAAGGAAGCGTCATAGTCCTGATCAGCCGAATGCGCTTTTTTAAGCTCAACTTTGTGCACACCGTCACAGGGATCCCGAGTAGTCAAGAAGGCCACCTGACCTGAATGGAATGCGAGCGAGATCTGAAGCTTGGTTTTTGTATTCCAACAGTAGCAGTTTTGGGACAACCGTGCTAAGACCGGACTCAAATGCCAGACATCTGTCAAAGCAATCGCGGTTCTTGTGTTTCTGACAAGGCCAGAAAAGCTCGTGGTGGAGCCAGCGGCCCACATGTGCGGTTTCTGCTGGAAGCGAGGCCGGGGGTTTCGACGACACTTCATTCAGCAGAGAGAGCTGACAAGCTCCCAGGAACAATCGTATTCACTGCGCGACGAAAGAGGCACATGTCGCACATGTCCCATGTAGGTGTTCTGAAGCTCGGAGAGCGAAAGGGTCGGGGATGTGAGCACGGTGTGCTGCCCAAGCTGTGCGCGCGCCTTTGACTGGCAGGGGCCCAGATGCCAAGGATCTAAGTGCCAGGCTCGAAGCTCAGGGTGCAGCGCGCGATGTTTTGATGGGTTTGACAACACTTGATCACTTCTCCGTCGGTCTCATCACGGCCCAAAATCTTAATAACAGCCCGTTGGCCTAGACAGTCCCCACGTAGCACCGTTTTCCATTTCCTTCGATGGGAAGGACAGCCAGCAGCTGATCACGCCGGCCAAAGCATCAGGGGCAGAAGTTGTGCAGTGGTTCGATTGCAGGAGCTTTGGCTTCAATGTCGCTGCGGCCAGCACCGTGCTCGGGAGCCTGTTCTGCGTCATCCTTATGGAGGGCCGCATCAAGGAGCTCCTGATGCCCGTGCACGAGGCCCCGGCTGCCCAAAGAGGCAGTGGCGCCACATGCCGTGCTTTTCAGTTTGCAGGCTGTGGAAGGAAGCTGGTTCGCCAAGCTGATGTTGCTGGTGCTGCTAAGCAAGGCCGGTGCCTTTCGCATCTGGTGCTGCGGACCCGTGCTGCGGTCGAAGGCCCCGGAGCCCAGCCCGCTCGTCATCCTGCTTTCCGCCATCATGGTCTGGTCACCACCAGAGAGCCTCTGGCACCTCGTCACCTCATCAGGGCCTGACCTACCCGCTGACTGCATGCGAGCTTTGCAGCCAAGGATGTACATCGTGGAAAGTATGCCAAAGCTGGTCCATGTCTCACTAGACGAGTTTGCACCAACCATCCTGCTGAAACTGGTGATGCTGCCAGGCGATTCCCCAGGCTGCCGTCTCGTTTCATCCCGGAATGCAAGATCATAGTTCGAGACTGGAGGTGACTGTGTTGCTCGCAAGTTCTGCGTGCATCTGGGTACCAGGTGGATCCCACCGGGCAGGGTGTTACAGTGGCAGTGGCGCTGTGGGCGAGATTCTCAGAGGCTCTGTTGCATCGTCAACACAAGAACGGAGCGGATGCTGAGGAGTGCAAGTCTCCGTAAGTAAGCTTTTGCAGGGTTATCCAAGAGTCTTATATTTCAGCGGGAGCCACCTGGTATGTGGTATCATTCAAGATGTGTTTAGGTTGGTTAGCAGATTGCAGTGAGGCGATGTTTGTATTGACTTACTTCACCAACGGTCTCCTGCTGCTTGCGGCGCAATCCCCAGAAGCCCTTTATGGCCTTCCTCGTGCAAAAATCACAGCTCTTGAAGGTTGAGACTTTGTGCCCACGCTTGGTTGAGAACTATCGCATCCAGATGCTGAAGCGGGGGAAATTTGCGTCGCAAGCTTTCAGTCTGCCCGCAGGGATTTGTGTGCGGCAGGTCATCCAGCAGGCCGCCAATGTCCGTGCTGTGGCAGCGGCCTCTGCTGCTTTGGACATCGCTTGACTCGGGAGCCACACCGCGCTCATCCGAGGAAGAACCTCGCTATGACGAGCTTCGTGGTGCCCGGGTCGACAGAGCTCATGTCGACACTGCCACAGCCTGCACCTCTTTGACATTGAACAGTTCTGAGGTACTGCCTGTACTATTGGCTTTGTTGACGCCTTGCTGGCAGCGCTTGCGAAGCTTGGCCTCAGCTCTCAACATCATAGGGGAATCAAATGCATTTATGCTGGCCGGATGCGAAAAAGGAGGCAGTTAGACAGTAAAAGTATCCTAAGCAAGCACTTGGTACCTGACTGCTGGCGCAGCTTGCAACACAGCGTGGCCTTCAGAGTCCGAGGAGTGACCACGGCCTTGCCGGGTCCGTGGGAGATGTTCACTCACATAGGCGCTTCACTCTTCGTCGAGGCAAGCAGAGTCGGCCGACTTTGCTTCCATGTCTGTTCAGGATTCGGCGTCATCGTGAACGAGGCACAGCATCGAAGCACTCAGCCCATGCTTTTTGCAAAGCAGGGCAGAGTTTCTTGAGGCTGTGGACCAGACGGAGTCCCCCTGCTCCCTCAGCCTTCTGGCTTCCCGTGCTCTTTTGTCGTTCTTTGTGCTTTCCCGCTTATTTCTCTGTCTCTTACCTTTGGCTTGTTTGCCTTTACCTGCTTCCTTGCTTCCTGTTTTTCACTTTTACTTTCATGTTTTCGTTGTTGCGCATTTCTTTCGGCACTGCCACGTGCCGTCTGTCTCGGCTTGTTCTCAACAGGACCAGCAAATCGCAATTCCCCTGGTTTGACGCAAAAAGCAGGAGACCCCCGTAACCCTCGCAGGCGTCGAGAGCAGAAGGGGACCTTGTAACTAGTGTATAGGCATGGACAGGGTGCAGCGAGAGCTCCTTCTTCTTGCCGCCCAAAACGAGTGAACCACATCAGCTGGGGCAGGTTCTCTTCTTCTATGGGCACTGGCTCTTCCATGCCAACAAGTTCTTGTATAAGTGCGCCATGTTCATCCGTGACATGGCAGAGCAAGACTGTCCATGTTGTGAGGCACATCCACAAGATCCACCACGAGTTTAAGGCCTGCGCGGCTTTGCCAGACATCGTTGGACTGTTTGCGATTGTGCAGCGTGCTACTGACATAACCAAGCACATGACAGAAAATAGATTTTCCAGTATCGAGAAGTCGAGTCGCGAGGCTCCCATGGGCCTAGCAGCGATCTATTGCCACCCAGTCGAGTTCTTCGCAGCGGATCTGATGTGTGGGACGTAGGTTGGATAGCCACGACAAAGCAAGAGCATGTATGCGAATTGTGGTGATGGTGGTGAAAGATGGGCCGGCAAGGGTTCGTGCCTAGGCCGCTTGGAGCCGGCCTCGTTGCAGTACGGACGAACGCTTTCACTGGTGTGAAGTCCTGAGGGTTTTCACGTGTGGCAGACCTCAGAGTGTGGACGTTTGCAGCGGGGTGCCCAAGGTGGTGTGGATGGCATTTGCAGTTATGGCAACGCAGACACACCACTGTGGCATCCGGTGGCCTTGGATAGACTTCTTCTCCTTTCAGGTGCGATCTGGTTTGTAACATTTACAGTTTACAGAGCCTTTCCAACGAGCATTCAGTGCGTGGTGAGGCCGAGGCGCAGCCGAACTTTCATGACTTTCATCATGCGTCTCGGCTGCACGCACAGCATGCAAGCGCTGGCTCTTGTGGCCATTCCTTTCTATAACTACAAGTGAGATGTCTGTTGTGTTCTTAGGAGAAGTTCAATGTGAACTACGGAGCCATGGGCTGGTTGGATGAGTTGCACGGCACTTCTTGGGACTGGAAGAAGGATTCTGGGCCGGTCAGACACATGAACCAGATACGGATGCTGAATGCTGAACGGACCATAGCACAACTTGTCTTATCTGCGTGGCCTTGAGGACTTCGTGGGAAGGAGAAGCCTTCCCAGCAGGCCCACGGCAGCGAAGGCTGCTTAGAAAGGCGCAGGGTGGGAAGAAAGCAACCGGCGGAGATGACGTGTTTACATGCACATGTTGCAGGCTATGGCAGGTCAAGTCAACAGATGCTTTAAAGGGTACAGACTCGGTGAGCATGTGGCGGCTAAAGCTGCGAAGGCGACTTGTTGTGTAGATGCCGCGAAACATGCTTCGCTTTAGCTTTATAGGCTTCGTTCGACTATGCAACTTTTGACTGCAAAAATTCGAAGGGTCTCAAGGTGGACTTGCCTGCTCGTGACGCATTGCGCCGGGCTGCATGTGTAGCTGCACTGAAGGTGCCGCTCGATTGACAAAACAGGAGTTGTGTAGTTCATACTTGCTGGCATTAGTTTTCTTCAGGCCACATCCGTTGAAAGTCCTGGGACGTTTGCAGGGTTCGGGTTCAGCTGAGTCCAACTGCGGTAGACCTGCAGGGTGGCGCAGAAATATTGAAGCCGAGTCTCATGTTTGTCGCACTTGGCGACAAGGTGTGAGATGGCAGAGAAGGGCCTGTGTCAGCAGCTGCGGGGTGAGCCACTCCGGACACCGGACTGAGGGCCGCCCGGCCCATCTGAATGCACGAGGGCCACATGTTGGCAAAGAGTGGCAACTCTTTGAGCAGCCAGGGTAAGACGCTTTGCTTTCGCTGAACCCTGGTTTCCAGGCAAAAGTTGTCTGTCCTGCACACCGAATACATTAGCCGTATACAGTGCACACTGTATACATGCCAACAGATTCAGACTTTTCGCTGAAGATGCGATGATGTCATGCAAGGCAGCTTCCTCTGCAACAGCTGGGGATCTCGACAGTGCTCCACTTCTCTCTCTATGGACTCTATGTCGCATTAGCTAATGAAGCTGTGCTGGATCCCAATCTGTTCCACGCAACTGCACACTCCTGACTGACTCCTGACTCCTGATATGAATGCAGCACATGAGCTGCCGTAAACTTATGTGAACTTTGTTGCAATCGGTAGCGAAGACTCCAGAACCGCGGGCTGTGGATATACCTGCTTGCCCAATGTACTACAAGGTCACTCTTTCTAATCTGCTCGTGTCGCGTGTTGGTCCTAGGGTCCCATCCGCCATTGTGCTCCATTCCATTTTGTTGATCTGACATGCGTACCTTTCGATCTGTAAAGGTATGCCTGTGTGTAACTGTTTACTGTGACCATATATGCAATAAAGCATGAAAATGTCTGTTGATTTCAAGCTCGGCACGTCTCGTTCTGTTGAGCCGTGCATCTTCCTTCGTCTCTCAGTTGATTCAGATACTTGACTGTCTCATGCAGATGTGGGCATGTCTTGCTGCGTACGCAAGTATAATTGTAGGCAGAGTGTATGTAGATAGACAAGTGGTACACACACATACTAATACTCACATGCAAAGGAGTCAGGTGCAGGCGCACAGAGGTGAACACAAGGGACAGTTCGTGATCGGATGGGGACAGTTCGTGATCGGATGGTGATCCGGCTCCTTCCAGCTTACTTTAAGTTTGCTTGCAGTTTCTTGAAGAAGATTCTGCGCACAAGAATCAACATCGCACACTTTTTGACGCGACGCCTTGGCGCAAAACAGACACTGTCGATGATCTGGTGTGGCAGCCGAACTTGACAAGATCTGTCCAACGCGAACCTCTTGCAATCTTGGTCTCGCACATGGGCAGGCAGCTCGCAGAAGCTTTGACTTCGCTCTGAATGTCTCACCGCAACACTGGGTTCCAACTGCAGAATACCTGCGCTTGGGCCTTGCGTTACGATTGCAAAGCCGTGAGCAGCAGTCAAGAAGTCCACGACCGCGAGCATAGCTCCCATCCTCGCCCTTCGTGCCGAGCAATGTCTTGATATAGACTTACTATCAGCCTGCCCCGCAACCACCTGTCTTTTGAGGTATGTGTGGACTACAATGACTCTACAAATTTGCATCGCATACGGCATGGCAAGCCCTTTCGCTCTGTCCTGCTGTGGTTCGAGGGGGTTGTGGAGTGTGTCGGCTTTGCAATTCGGCTCAGTGTTGTGATTAAAGCCCCGATTCGTGGATCGCGTGGATCTGCCGATGGGGAGGCCTATTCTTGCTGGATGCTTGCCAGGCATTGCAAGCCGAGAGACGAGCGGCGCAGCTTTGCAGGAGCTTTGGCTTCAATGTCGCTGCGGCCAGCACCGTGCTCGGGAGCCTGTTCTGCGTCATCCTTATGGAGGGCCGCATCAAGGAGCTCCTGATGCCCGTGCACGAGGCCCCGGCTGCCCAAAGAGGCAGTGGCGCGCCACATGCCGTGCTTTTCAGTTTCCAGGCTGTGGAAGGAAGCTGGTTCGCCAAGCTGATGTTGCTGGTGCTGCTAAGCAAGGCCGGTGCCTTTCGCATCTGGTTCTGCGAGCCCGTGCTGCGGTCGAAGGCCCCGGAGCCCAGCCCGCTCGTCATCCTGCTTTCCGCCATCATGGTCTGGTCACCACCAGAGAGCCTCTGGCACCCCGGCTGCCATTTGCCAGGCACTCAAGTTGAATCACAGAAGCGCTTCTCAAAGGCTGGCTGTCATAGAATTCATGCCCAAGCTGGTCCGAAGCTCGGGCAGCTGCTGCAAGCAGCGCCTCCTTTGCTCGCTCTGCGGCTGAGGCGATACCCAGCGCTGGCGCCTGAGCATTCTAGGCGGCAAGTATGCCTACTGAGTGTGCATTATGCTCCGTTGAGACGGGATCAGGTAGATCCCACCGGACAAGGCGTAACAGTCGCCTTGGCCCTATGGGCGATGCACTGAGCTTGTCTTCACATGCGATGTGTCACCCCTCTCATCATCGTCACGTCCATGCGGCACACCTGCTGTCTTTACAGGCAACAGCCAGATGCACTTCAGAGCATAACACCTTGCAGCCTATAGCAGGAAGACATGTTCGGCAGAGGTCGTGTTACAGTGTTGGGTTCTCATGGCTAGAGGGATGCACCAGGGGCTCGCAGGTTCTCACCTTTTGCTCCTGGAATCCGGCCCGACAACATCAGGTGCTGGTACGGAATCTACCTTTCGTTGAGTTCAATCAGTGAACTTACATTAACAGGTCCATGGATGCAGCTGGGATCAGAAACGTTTTAGATGTTCAGGATCCTCAACAGAAGGTGGCGATGGGTCTTGGACCCAAAAAATCGAGACACTCAGACACGTCAAACCTTCAACCATCGTCAACAGAGAGTTCTTGTTTTGTCATGGAAACCGCCTTGTATCGAGATGCCCTAGAGACGAAGCAAATCCGCCTTCTCACGCGACTGAAACCAGGCGATGTTCGTGGTGACTTATTTCGCGAATGGAACGCTCCTGCTCGCAGTGTGAAGCTGAGACTGGCAATGAATGACCAGATCACCTCGGCAACGCTTCATTCCTAAGCAAGGTGGAAAAGCTGTTCCCGCAGTTGGTGGGGGACTATCGCATCCAGACGTTGAAGTGTCTCCGGCCAATTGGAGAGGTTGGCCGTCTCCGTTGCCTCTGGAAGTCATATTATGGCAGGTCATCAAGCAGACCGACAATGTCGGCTCTCTGGAGCCTCGTTGCAAGTCCAGTAAATGCTCCCAGTCGGCTACAGTTGTCCTGCTCGTGCTCCGTGAGGCAAAACTTGGCAAGGACGAGCTTCGTTGCGCCTGTCGCTGCAATAGTTCATGGGGTCTGGCTACAAGAGGGAAGGTCCGCACTGAGGGGAGGTGCAATGCTGATGCAAATCGCTCTGACTGGAATGTCTTGAACTGAAAGGTGTTGCCGTTGCTGTTGGCGGCCTTGATCCCTGTTTGGCAGCGACTACGCAGCTTCATCGCAACCATAGTTTGTACACTTGGGTTTCTGCCATTGGTCTGCCGGGACGTGACGGCCTAGAAGATTGGCCCTAACCCCCTCCGTATCACTGCTGGACAAGTGGCAGCTAGCAAGCCGACGAAGCCTGAAAGATCTCGACTTTTGCTTCCGCGTTCCACTTGAGGAATGCCATCCGTTCTACCAGGGCCATGGGAGATGTTTGTTCACATAGGCCCAAAGAAATGTCCGCTCGCTGAATGTCCAACTGCGATCTTACAGTACCATCGTTGCCAGGATTTGGTGTTATTGTGAACGAGGCGCTGACGGCTTCTGTTCATACGTGATCGCACCGGTCCCATTTGACCTCGAGTTTCCGTTGACAGGTACTGTTCTTCTATGGCCACTGGCTAATGCATGCCAACAAGTTCTTGTACAGGTGCGCCAGTCTGAAACTTGTGTCATCTGCAGGCTATTCAGGCTCCTACACGCGTACAGACCCACAGACTTGCAATGCATGATTCCCGACACACCAGCTGAGATGCAGGGGCAGCATCGTCTTCAGCGCCTAATTGATTGCATCCTGCAGGCATATCCACAAGATACACCATGAATTCAAGGCTGGCTGGTTTTCTTGCTTTCCTGGAAAGCAAGAGCATGTAGGGCACAAAAACCTCAGAATGTTTGGGTTCATCGTTGTCCCAAAACGTTGACTGTTTACATTCAGGCTGTCTGTACGGTGATATGGCCCCGTTTACGACTACTGTTGTTTTCTGTTGCCGCCAGTTGCTGGCTCAGCGCTTCATCACGTCATTCCCCCTACTAGTAGCTTGCCTGGAGGATCTAACAGCCCCGTCTTGTGCTTTGCACAATGCCATGACGGAACGGCGGCTTAATTTGAGCTGAGGCACATAGGATATACGTAGGGACTCCGTAGGGACTTTGCTGTGGTGTCTGCTGAATCGGTGATGGAGTTTTGCCGGCGAGGCGCCAATGGGATTGGCTGCGATCTACTGCCATCCCTTGGAATTCTTTGTTTCAGATCTAATGTCACGATCTCAGTGCAGGGCTCTAGGCACTCGAGACCGTAAGGCCATTTCGGTGTAGCTCGTGTAGCTCCAGGCCGCTTGGAGCGGGTCTAGCTGCAATTCGGACCAATGCCTTCACCGGTGTTTTGCACTCAGAGCCTGTGTCGTTTGTTGGTGAGCCTCTCATCAAGTGGACACCCTACAGTAGCGTTTGCGGGTTGAGGTGGTTTGGATGGCCTTCGCAGTCATGGCGACGCAGACACACCACTGCGGCATTAGATGGCCATGGATAGACTTCTTCTCTTTGAACGTACTGCCGTCCTGTGTACTGGAGCCCATATGATGTCCTTGATCTCGAGCGTCTCACGCCAGGCTGAGGCGCAGCCGAACTACCACGATTTTCATCACGCAGTTCGCCTGCACTTAGGGAATTCGCATGCTTGGGATTGTGAGTTTCCGAGAACTGTGTTGACGAATGAAGACAGGAAAAGTTCAACGTGAATTATGGCGCCATGGGATGGCTGGATGATTTGCACGGAACATCCTGGGACTGGAAGAAAGACTTCTGGGCAAGACGAGGATTTCCAAGCCAGCCTGCTGCAGCGAAGGCTGCATAGGCCGGGCGGAAGATTGCGAAGCCGAAAGACTCCACCTTCAAACCTGAATGCGATTGGAAGCTGTCAGGGATCTAACACATGCTTCTGTAGTGTCTACAACATGCTGTAAGTTCGGCACAACACGACACACCATCGCCCACCTGCGTGACACTCAAGTCTAAAGCGTGCAAGCTAGAGCTTATCTCTCCGTCCGGCAGGCTGGTGGTGCCGAGGAAGCTCTTAACGGACAGCTTGGCCCTGTTTCACTGCGCCGTCATTTCCAATGCGTCTGCGTGCTGGCATGTAGCTGCACGCAAGATACCGCGTGTGTGGGCACGTGCCCACATGCCAGGAAGACCTCATGCAGCTGTGCAGGCATGCAGCGGAGGTTAATCGACGTGGTAGATGATAATAGGAGTAATCGTTCTTCAACTCGACACTGCCACTAACTCTGTGTGGCTCATTTGTCCCTCTGACCTCTGACAGCGGCATTGCAGTCGCTCAGTCGTGTGTCCCAGCAAGGGTCAGCCTGACTGCCCTAGCTCCCTGGCTCTTGCATCTTCTGCAGGAAGTTCAATGCAGAGCCAAAGTCTTTTGCATCAGCCAGAAAAGCCGCATGTGCAAGCTGTGGAACTCTGATTTAACAACTCAACATACACTCTCCCTGCATGTGAGTCATTGCGTCTCGACGTTTGAGTCAGTCGAAGAAGAACATCAAATTTCAACTGTCCAATTGCAGACTTTGTCGCTCTGGTGGCTTAGAAACTGGACTGTAGACCAAGTCGGGTGACCTTTCTCCTTGTGCCGAATGATAGATGGCACGGTCAAGCAACCCTTGCTCTCCGCAACGACACGGTGTAACTTCGCATCCGGCGTTCGACCTGCACCTGCTGTCCTTTGCAAGCGTGGCTGGCCTGGTTGCTGGCATATAGCGTTGACGGTACCAGGCAGAAACGTGCTGTAGGTTGTAGATGTGTCGCCCATGCGAAATTGCAAAACTCTCCTCCATGCGCTGCAGAAGGCCTCCTCGTCACAAGGAGATCTGGCAGAAAGCATCTACTGAGTGCTGGACCCAGAGCGACAGAGCTGGGAGAAGAACGAAGGCCGGGGATTCCTTCCGGTGGCTTGCTTGGCGACATAACAGCACGAAAGCTCATGTCCGTGTCCAGGTATTGCATCGAGGAGGTCGATGGTAAGGGCCTCGGTGTCATTGCAAAGCTCAACCTAGAGGCTGGTGATTTGGTATTTGCTGAGACACCTCAGCTGACATTCGAGACAGACTCCAGCCAGAGCATGCAGAAGGTGAAGGAAGACTTTCAACGGATGCCCTCAACAGAGAAAGAGGAGATCATGAGTTTGGAAGACGCGTGGTCTTCCAGGGGTCGCAAGACACTCCGTGGCATTATCGAGACAAATGGCATAGAGTGTGAAACAACAGGTAGCAGCTCCAACACAAAGGCAGTCTGCGTGAACTTGAGTCGCCTAAACCACTCTTGTAATGCAAACTGCGACTATAGTTGGAACGAGCGTGACCAGCAAATGGAGATTTATGCGCAGACAGCCATTAGTGAGGGCGAGGAGCTATGCATTTCTTATATTGACATTCGAGAGCCTCGACAAGTGCGGCAGCAGATGTTGCGGGACAACTGGCAGTTTCGCTGCAGCTGCAACAAATGTTCCACGCGATTGCATTCTGCGAGTGACAAGAGAAGACTTCGGATGGGAGAACTCTCTGCACTTCTGTACTCAAGCAGAAGCTCGGCAAGGAAGCTGCGTATAGCCAAGAAGCTGCTCAAGCTCTATAAGGAGGAGGATTTTGCAATGAGGCTTGTCCTGTCAAGTTAAGAATGCTGTACAAGAGCACAGAGCAGCATTTCTCGCTTTTACCCGGCACAAGTTGCGAGGAAAAGCTACAAGCTGGAGGCTTGCCAGTTTGGTTACGATTCTGCCCTGGAGCTGGGCGATATAGACACCGCACCGCGATTTGCTCGGCTGGGGCTCAGATGCTCTCTGATCTGTCACAGGGCTGTGTTAGCAACATTGTTGTTTGTGCAACGAAGATGCTTGTCGTTGCAACTGTTGTCGCAGAGGGTTTGGGCGTTCCTCCAGCCCGTGCCCTCAGGTCATGGCCGCAACCACGATACCACCAAGGAGCATGTCATGTTGATTCAAGTGTCACGACCACACGGTGCATCAGCTTTGTTGAGTCTCAGAGCCTCGCGACAGGAGTGGATGGATGCTGTGCAGGCATGGGGAAGCTAGTTTCTGGAGGCGATCCGTCCTTCCAGTCTCCTGCGCAGCTGGCGACCTGTCGTGTTGCGGCAGCGCCTGGCCGGTCTACGAAACGGACAACATCGAACAAGTGCACTCAGCATTCGGAACTCGCGCAGACGAAGATCGCGGCATGCTGTCGCTGTCAAGTTCGAACTCCGGAGCCGAGCGATCTCGACCGCACCGACAGTGCATGCGAACGATGGACAAAACAGATTGCTTCTCCCATCCCACAGTTACCGCCCCCTCATCCCGAGTTACACGAAAGAATAAGCCCACGAAGCAAGAAGCCCGGCACATGTGGGTGGCTTCTTGTTGGAGTTCACCGGGTTGCTGCACGGGTGTCTCCTGCGGTTTAAATGATTTTGAGGAGTTCCGGATGTACATGGTGTATGGGGCCACTTCGGATATTGTAGACTGATGTTATCTGTACAGGCGTGCGCCTTGTTCAAGGTCTTGTTCTGCGCGAGATTAAGATTCTTGCGGTTCGGGGTGGGCAAGGAAATTGGGAGACTTGGTTGGCAGTCTATGCGCAGGACAGAAGCGACTTGGCTCATTTTCGTCGCATTATGACGAACGACAGTGATTCGGTATTGCTATGGTCCACGGTCTTGCGGTCTTGCGGATTACTGTGCCATGTGGTGCGGGTTGCTGCTGCTGCTGCTGTCCGAGTTGATCATGTTGCCAGTGTTGGCAAAAAGTGACCACATTTAGTGTAGCTGTCCGCAATCTCTACCCAGAAACCCGCAGTGATTTCACGAGAACTCGTCTGCTGGATCGCGAAAGGGCTAGACAACACGAGCTTTCTATGTGTTCGGCAACAGCTGAGAGGCCCAGGTATGCTCCGTCCACACTCTTCCACCCGCTGCGAGTTTGCCAAGCGCTGGTTCAATCTAATTCACTTCTGGGATAGGTTGGTGTCGATGAAACTCGACAAAAATGAACTTAGTTTCCGTAGCGCTGGTACCTTAAATGATTAGTCAATTAGCATTGTTTCAGTATTATGTTCATTGTGTCCTCCGAATGGTTATTGGGATTATGATTACTGTTGGTCGTAGTAGGAGCACAAGTAGCAGCAGGAGGAACAGGAGCAGAAGCCGGAGCAGTAACAGTAGCAGCAGTGGCAGTAGGAGTAGGAGTAGGTGTGGGAGTAGGTGTGGGAGTAGGTGGAGGAGTAGTAGGAGTAGAAGTAGAAGTAGAAGTAGAAGTAGAAGTAGAAGTAGTAGTAGTAGTAGTAGTACTTAGTAGTAGTAGTAGTAGTAGTAGTAGTAGTAGTAGTAGTAATCGTCGTCGGAAATGGAGTGGGAGTCGGAGTGAGAGCCCGAGTAGGAGAAAGAGTAAGAGCAAGACTAAGCAGAAGAAAGTAGCAGCTGCAGCACACCAATAAGCACGGTCTTTCGGCAGAGGTTGCAGCCGTGAGAAGAAGCGCCTCGTGCCCTCACCTAAAGCATCCACCTCTAATCGCATCCATGTACTACGAAAGACGAAGTGACATTTTCAAACAACATGGGAAGTTGGTACGACTTTGTGTTCCGGTGCGGGCTCGCTTACGCATTGGCTCAAGACATCAGTGGAACGAAGAGGCACCCGGCGGTGCTCCTGGCAGGCGGCACCGCGAAAGACGATGGAGTCAGCAACACGCTACTCTGTATCAAAGCATGATGTAATGAACTCTGGGCTGATGCAAGCAGTCCACTTTCGCAAGCAGGCATCATGTTCGGCCGGGTTGTCGGTCTGCTTGCGCTGCTGGGTGCAGCGCTGGACTTACCTTACTTGCTCTCAGCTCTGTTCACCCACCAAAGCACAGCAGTGTGTACGGAATACAGAACCAACCTGCACGGACAGATGCACGCACTCGATGCCTCGCTGGTGCACAGGCAGACCTTCTTGATCGGTCTCTTCACTAGGACACGAGGAATGCTGCCCGACTGTCTACAGGCACGCGCCCGGCTTCTCACGCCAGCATGTGTTTGATGCACCGACCTTCCCTGCCACCCACGCGCGCACCCACGCCCACCCACTCCCACCTCCAACCCATCCTCACCAACCCCCACCCCACTCAAACCGCCGTTGAAATCGACCCTCGAGATAGCCGAAGCTATTCATCGGGTAGCATGTCAAAACTACAATCTTCCTCCTTACGATTTGAGGTTTTGGGCTTTGCGACTTTGCATCTTGCATGTCATGTCTCAAGTTGATATCACAGGAAAGCAGAAAAGGTCTTCGTTGGTTCCAGTCATTTCCAGTCTTCTGCAGTCCCCTGGCACCCGTTTGTTATTTTGAATCCTTGGTCCAGAATGTCACACACCAACTTACCCACACCCAGGAGCAACTGATAACAACTGAAAAATCAGCATCAGGCCCTTGAATCAGAAACTAGCTGCGCATCAGAAACTGCACATCGGAACTGGCGCGCATCGGAAACCGGACATCAGAAACTGTGCGCGGGAAACTTCCGAAAAACCGTTGATAACGCCTGAGTCTATGCTACCGGTGCTTTCCGAATCAGCCGTTCTTGGTTTCCGAATCACCCCCGTCTGATTTCCGAATCAGCCGTTCTGTCTTCCGAATCACCCTGCTGGTTTCGAAATCAGCCGTTCTATGCCGTTCTGGTTTCCGACTCAGCCGTCCTGGTTTCCAATTCTGCCGCTCTGGTCACCGATTCAACCACTCTGGTTACCGGATTTGCGGGCGACCGACACCCACACCCACGCGCAGGTTCTCCTGCATGCACACACACATGCACACACGATCACACTCTCTCTGTGATACGCTAGTCGGCTGCGTGTATATGTCTCTCGATCTCTCTCGCACTCAGCCACTCTCTCTGCAATGTACGTGTATAGCACTACTAAGTTATGTGTATAAGTCTGTAGATGTATGTATGTTCTTGAATATGCAGCCACAACATCTACACCTATTCACATTATATTGTGGAATGACACTTCCCGAGGCACACGGGGTCACCCGGCCACACTTCAACGAGGCACTTTTCAGGGAAGCTAGCTATGCCCACATCGCTCATCCCAAGCTTTTCCCTGCCAGGCCTACCTACATGAGCAAATGCGAACAATGATGACGCACGACAGCGGGTCGGCGCCATCAAAGGAGTCTCAGAAGCCAAGGCCAGAAAGCATGTCAGAGCACTGTCATACCCCAGAGACACTACTTTAGGGCCTGCGTGGCCAGCTGTACATTGCAGTCGAGTGCTTGAGAATCCTTGTTCAGTGCGAGCAGCGGAAGCATGGACATGGACGACGACGATCCGTACATGCAGGCAAAGAGCCTTTCTTTGGCAGCGATCGCGTCAGCGTGCGCGGTCGAAATCGAACACGGTCAGGAAGCAGCAGACGGACTCTCGAAGGCTTTGGGCCCTGGCTGGAACAAGAAGACCCTTGAGGCAAGCACTTAGGCAGCCGATGAATGTGTCAATGTGGCGAGTGCACCGGCAGCGAGGCTGATGCCGACAGGAAGACCAGCGCACTTTTGAAGGCTCCTCACGTGTCGTGCAGCAGACAGATCCAGACCATCTTTGTTTGCAGGGCATCTCTGGATCTTCCAGTCTCCGCGGCCTTACCGACATGCTCGGATCGCTTCGCTAAGCAACGAGAGCAAAACAGGGAAAGCGGTGTGCACGATAATGCGTTGCGAAGTTGCTGAAGGCGCTTTGTGCATGACATCATGACTCTTGGGCTCAGACAATGCAAGCAGTGGTGGTCAGGAGAGTGACCATCTGAAGTTCCGGGACCGGAGATTGCATAAACGGGAAGAAGCGACGTAGTCAAGCCGGATGTAGCTGAGCAACAAACGTAGACTCACTGCCCTCGCACCCGAAAGTGCAAACGCCGTCCTTCACAGCAAGATCCGGCATTTGCAGTAGAAACGACGGCTCGAGACATGTAGAAGGTCAGCAGGCGAGTCTAGCGACAAGCTCGGCCCTCCTGCTGAGATGTCATTTGGCCCATTGCCAGGGAGATTCAGCAATGTGAGATCAGAGCCATATGCTGGTGGAGCCTTGTCTTCCGGTGCAGAGACGGGCGAGGTTTGCCAGTTCTTTGTCAAGACAGGCTGGTGCAAATGGGGTGATGGATGCAGACACGCCCACATCCCGGGACCTGATACTCCACAGGGAGGTCGGCCGGGTGGTCCGCCAGATCCATCGGAAGCCTGCAAATTCTTTGCCAAGGCCGGCTGGTGCCAGTTTGGCGACAGCTGCAGGTATCAACACCTCGCTGGCCCACAAATGGGCGGCAAAGGCGAGGTTCAGCACGGCCTCGGGCCGAAAGATCCCAGCGAAGCTTGCCAGTTCTTTGCAAAGGCCGGATGGTGTAAATATGGGGACGCCTGTCGCTATGCACATGCGCTTTCGCCAGACATGCAGCCACAACTGCAGCCGCAACCGACGGCGAAGTCCGGGGAGGTTTGCCAGTTTTTTGCTAAGTCAGGCTGGTGCAAGTACGGCGACCACTGCAGGCATGAGCATGTCGGCATGGGTGGACCTCCAGTGCCTGGAGTTCCAGATCACATAGGAGCTGGCCCAGGAGACGCGAGAAGATTCTATGCCAATGCCGGCTGGCACCCGAATGGCGACACCACACATCAGCACCCGCCTGCTATGGGATACGGAGGATGCGGGCCCGGCTTTGGTCCCGGCTATGGCTCCTTCGGCCCGCCGAGCGAGGCCCAGTTTTTACCCAAGGAGTTATCTGCTGCAGAGGCAGAGGCTGCTGCTGCGGAGCTTATCAAGTCACCTGGAATGTTAAAAGCTGAGTCAATAGGGCTTCAGCTTTCAGATGAAGCAGTGAAAGCGCTTCTCACGATTCCGTCTTCGCATGCCTCTCAGCTCTTGGAATCTGTCGCAGAGAAGCACACAACGCTTAGGGATCCATCAAAATATGTTGTCGCAACCATCGCAAAGGGTTATGTTCCCAAAGGGCCGCTGTAACTCGTTAGTGAGTTCTGTGGCCAACAGGGCTGCTGTGTCTGACATGTTGCAAAGCACGCAGCCGCAAGAAGAAAAAAATGGACCTTGCATAGACCGTCTGAAGCCTGGACATGCCTGAACATTTCGTGGCCACCCTGATCCATGTTGCTGCACCAGTCTGCCACACGGCTTAAATGCAGTCGCTCAAAGAGCGCAGTCAGATAGATGCAGCATGCCTCCTGCTCAGCAGACAGCTTCACAGCCACGAGACCTAGAGAGCATCATTCACTACGCCAGCTCCAGACAAAAATGCTGCATGGCGATAGGACTCGCATTTGTGAGTAGTATGTTCTAGGCCAGTCACGATCGCAGTAACTTAACTTCAGCATGTTTCCCGGCTCCTGCTGAGTTCGAGCAGTCTTCTCAGAGCGAAGATCACAGCAAATCACGGCAGATGCTCTTTTGAGCAGGCAACCTGCTTTGCCCTGGCCAGGTAATGCTCCCAAAGCTCGACTTGCATGGCGCCAGAGGGCTTCATCAGGAGACGGGGTTTCCGCTGGCAGACATGAGCGGTTTGATGAATCAACAGACGTTTCCGCAAGCCAAGACACCAGTGATCCCGTCACAACATGCACTGACAATGCCGAAACACGCTGGCCAGCCAACCGGCATGCAGAGAGTACGTCGTTGCGAGGAGAAAAAGACAACTCCAGAACAAACCAGGGAGGGACTGTTGATGATATAAATCCTGCATTACCTTACAACCCTCCAGACTTCAGGACCCTAAACTGTGGGAATTATGGTATGTTCCTAATGATGGGTAATGCAGGATTTGTATCATCAACCGGAGCAGTAGAAGTGGGCCTGAGGTGTATTGGCGGCCAGTCAAGCTTTGTTCCCTATTCGGGCACTTCTCGACACAGCAGAGTCTTGAAGGAGCCACCATCGAAAGCATCCGGCAATGAGGCCGTTTTTTGCTCAGATGTTGGCGCCTTGCGGCTGTTGCAACTGCAGGCCGTGATCTCGCTGCCTCGTCTCCGGTTGCTGCGTCAGGTCGGAGAGCGAGAGCGAGTATGTGAGAAGGGGATAGACAAGCTGTGAATCCAGGTGTTGCGTGCTCCTTTCCCGCAGGTAGGCCAGGACAAAGACACGGGCACTGCAGGCACCCGCACGAGTTACCCGAAGCTTGCAGAAGCCTGGGTGTACTCCCCATCTAATTCTTCTGCCCTGAAGGGACACTGCTGCACTCTCCGGGGCGCCGCGGTCACGCATCCCGGAGCCCTCTTGATTCGGATGAGGTGTGGACTCCTGGTCCTGGTCGGCAATGCTCCAACACGGGCCAGCTTAATTTTCCTTGATACCACTTGCTGTTCTTTCAAGTCCGAGGCGCGGTCACCCTCTCCACAGAGAGCAGTGCACAACGAGGCACCATCAAGAATGCAAAAGTCGGCACCAAACCTCAGCAGCCGTCTCGTAAATGGGGTCACGAGGAGCCCCCGAGCTACATGCCCCAGCACGATGCGCAGCAGCGAGTTCGGCATCACATGAGGCAAAAGAGGAGGAGTGGCCAGCTGTGTTTTATTCTCTTGCTGGTGCTTTCGTTGCTGTTCTCCACGTGAATGGGCAGTGCGTGCCTCAACCAGGAAGGCTAAGGAAGAGGAGGACATGCGCGTTTTGGAGGAGAAGGACTCGCGCCTGCTTGCTGGAGAGAACAAGGCGAGCTACACATCGGTCCACGAGGAGCGTGCGGACCGCGTTCAGAAGACCCTTCCGCATGTGGAGGCAGACGCACGGTTTGAGCTCCTTAAGTGAGGCTGCACTCCGGTTCCCAGGCCTACCGCCACGAGCTGGCGCGAAAGGCCGCAGAGTTGCACCGGCGAGAAAAGGCCGAGAAGGAGCCCGGGCTGGCAAGAAGTTTAACGTGGCACGCACGGTGATGAAGGTGATCGTCCTGCTCAAGTATCTATGTTTGTTTCGTTCTGGCTTGAAAGCGCCCCGTGCTGCAACGCGCTGCCAGCGAAAGCAAACTATAACATCTATAGTATGAGACGCCTGCACGGGTAAGTGGTCTTCTTCCGAATGGCAGGAGCTGGTTGCCCTGGAGCAGGCTGGGGCATGGACCCCTGCCGGGAAGAACTGCTGAGGGGCAGTGGGACAGACTTCAGGAGCAGTTGAACTCCGCACGTCGGGAACGTGTCAACAGGCAAGGGCCAAGTTGCCGCAATCGATCAAGAGCATTCCTGCCACCTCCCGCGATGGCAAGGTATATAAAGCCTGAGGTCATCCAGGAGAACTTCTTGAAGCCCGGGCCTCGTGCAGGGGGTGTACAACAGCTCAGAAATTGTACAAAAATGCTTCCAGGTCAGAGAACGGTTCCACGCCCACCCAGTCTCTGGAGGCCGAATCGCTTTCATGAGAATTTCATCACTGCGGTCCTGCGGGCAGCACGCTGACTGAGGGACAGAGAGGCTTCACAGCAAAGCGAGGGAAAATCATGAGCGGCAGATTGCGGGAGTGAGACGCAACAGTCCTTTGCCATCTTTCTTGTCTGAAGGAACCTGCCAATCGCACGAGCTCAGAATCACACCAAAGCAAAGCAGGAAGGACGTGCGACTCCGTAAAGGGGGTATAGACAGGACCTGGAGCAGAGCCCCTGCGAGAATGCTAACAGATGGTTCTACTGAGGGAAGTAGCGAATTCTGTGATGGCCGGGAAAGTCCTTCTTCGGCTGCTCAGGGTTGGAAATTTTGCAAGAGGTGTACATCAGCCCAGAAGTCTCAATCTTGGCTTAGCTCAGCTGGAACCACACGCACACACACACACACACACAGAGTCACACACCTCTATACCAAGCCCCGGTGTCAACAATTACAAACTCTCGCACCGCTCATTCGTTTCTCGCTGCCGAGAAAAAGCGTTACTGATGGTTCCAGTCCGTTCTTTGTTCGGCACTGCATCAGCTCGAGTGCCTCGCATGTAAGAAGGCGGATGCGACTTATCGGGAGCTGTCCGGCTGGCCCCACTTCTGAACGGGCGGGCCCCTGTCTGTCGTGTCACATCGAGCTTCGAGGTTTTGCACTCTCGGCCGTGCATGCACATGCTCGGAAGCGGTATCATGAGGGTCACGGGGTTGTTGTTATTCACAGGCCATGACATGCCATCTTGCACCGACTCGTGGACTTGGCGTAGAGGCGTAGAATCGACAGAACGGGCCTCGACCCTCGAGAGGGAAGGAGAAGGGGAGACGAAGAGAAAGAATCTGCAAACGGATGGGAGCATATCGGGACCGGGACCGCCGAGGTGCACAAGCGCGGCAGAGGGATGGTCCGACCTGGAAGAGAGAAGGTCATCGACTGGCCCCCGCTCACACCTCACAGGGCAAAACATTGCTTTTCAAGACCTGCCAGGCACGGTCACCTTCTCCAGTTCGAGCCGTCCACGGCGAGGCTCATTGCGATCGCAGCCCTGTGAAGGCTGAAGGAAACACGACATGCCATGTACAGGAGGAGCCTCCAAATCATATGGCTCAGCAAGATGCACAGCAGCGTGTTCGGCATCACATGAGACAAAAGAAGAGGAGCCTCAGTGTGGACATGAAAAGCGGTGGAGAATTGACTGTGCGTCAGGTTATCTTCAAAGACAGAGGGGCCACATTGCTTTGCATTTGTGCTGGCGAGGAGAGCTAAGGAGGAGGAAGAAAACCGCACTCTGGAAGAGAAGGACTTGAGAGATCTGTCAAAATTGTTTCAGACATGGCCGACGACACATGGCGTATTGAATACACGGCTGCATGAAGGAACGAATGGAAAGGGTTCAGAAGACCTTACCGCATGTGGAGGCAGACTCTGAGTAGTTTCTCGCAGCGCACCACAGGCTCGCTGCTCGCTTAAAGCCAGGCCTATCGAAGAGAGCTGGCACGCAAAGCCGCTGAGCTGCATCGGCGAGAGAAGGCCGAGAAGGCGCTGAAAATTGCTCCAATAAAGGTACTTCCTTCTCCCACCTACTCTAAGTCCCCCTAGTCTACTTGTACCTTCAGCTCACCGAAATCATTTCCTCAACTTCTCTTCGTCTTTGGATTCCACATGTGCAGACAAACAAGCCCAGGGCTCTGACTGACGGGAACGTGTAGCCTGTTCTTTTTTGATGCCAATGCTCCGTGGGTTTGGACACACTGAAGCCCTAGACACCCCTAAACCGTGAAGTCAATGTACAGTGAAACCTTGATGCATGCCCGGCTAAGTGGTCTTCCGAATGACAGGAGATGGTTGCCCTGGAGCAGGCCGGGGGCACTGACGCACTGCCGGCACGAACGTTTCAAGGGCTTCGGCAAAGCAGTGGGACAGACAAAACTTCAGGAGCAGTTGGCCTCTGCACGTCGGGAACGGGTCAACAGGCAAGAGCCAAGTTGCCAGAATTGGTCTTGAAAAGTGCCTTGCGGATCCTTGCGGACCTTGCGAGGTATATGACTCCTGACGTAATCCAAGATCATCTCCTTAAGCCAGGGCCTGTGACTTCGTCCCGCGAGCAGATGCCACATCGAAGATGCTTCAGTTCTACGCATCGGCAGTTTTCCAAGATGCACATCTACTCTTCCCGCTAGGACTCACTCATGTCTGCGCCGGAGGTCGGTGAGCGGCTCCACGCCCACACAGCCTCCGCCCGCGGAGTCTTTGCCCGCGCAGCCCACACAGCCCTCGGAGGCAGGGAACGAGAACGTTGTTACTTCGCTGATTGCTTGCCTGTGTGGAAACCTCGTTCCATGACTCTACGGCGAGATACTTGAAGCTGATTTGGGGTGTTATGGCACGAACACTCTACGTAAGAATGAAGTATCCCTGCTGCCTTTTCTTTCGCATGCAGCTTTATGACAGCCTCGTGTGGATCTCTGTTCTATCCGTATATACATGGCGCGTTCGACTTTAGCATGCTTTAGCTGGAAAGTTGGATACCGGCAGGCACACGAACCGAAACGTCCGGTCGGCTCGTCCATCCGTCGCCTGTGACCTGGTTTCTAGCTCTGTGTGCATTTTCTTTGCATGGCCATGATCGTAGGACGGGTCAGGCTGAATCGTTGTCGCAACGAGGTGCTCCCCGAGAAGAGCGCTCTGAAGATAACAGTGATGCTACGGCAGCACGCGCCAGGCGTCAGTGCATGGGCCCTTGCTCCTACACGGACCATAAAGACAAGAGAATGTGCTTCGTTTCCTAAGTTAGGTTTGAACAGTTAAAAATACGGACAGCAGACGTCTGCAGCCTCGGCCTGCCGTGGGTTTTGAACTCTGGCAGGCAAAATGTCATGCTGTCACCGAGACGCCAAGATGCAAGGCCCGCCTTCAAGGCCAGAGACTGTGACTGCGATGGGTGCGTTGATGAGGTCGAGGATAGCTGGTAAGACTCGGAACACAGCACTGGCCCTGGCTCTTCTTGGCAGTCGCGCAGAGTGCTCGAGCACCGCCGGGCTCAGGCGGGCAGTGATGCCAAGAAGCGAGCTGCAGGAGCCGTCACCGAAAGCAAATCGACTGTGTGTTGGTTCAAGCTTCGGAGTTCTGCGCCATCTCGGTCAGGAGACGCCGAGGATGCGGCTGCAGATAAGTCCAAGAAGGATGTGCAAAACGCACAACCTGAAGCTGGCGATGCAGAAGCATTCGCTGGTCCTCCGACAGCGACACTTGCAACAGTACCTCAGCAGCAAAATCCGCAGGCTCAAGCCACAGACGACCGCGAGCAAAAGCAAGCGACAGAGACGAACCCAGAAGCCGCGACACAGCCCGCTGCAGGGTCGGCAGAGACAGGTGAGGTCGTCGCTGAGGGTGCCGCAACAGCAGCCCCAGCGGCAGAAGAAGCACAGGGAGAAGCAGCAGCAGCAGCAGCAGCAGCAGCAGCGACAGGAGAGGCAGGTAAGGGCATGGAAACAGAGGGCTCTGGTGTGACGCAGGCAGCTGCGGATTCTCCAACAGAGAGTGGAGAAAATCCAGTTACCGCTGATGCACCTGAACCATCGGTTGAGCAGCCTGCCGCGCAAGATCCAACACAGGAGGAACAAAAAGCAGAAGCAACCGACCTCGCGCAAAAGGAAGCGACAGAGACGAACCCAGAAGCCGCGACACAGCCCGCTGCAGGGTCGGCAGAGACAGGTGAGGTCGTCGCTGAGGGTGCCGCAACAGCAGCCCCAGCGGCAGAAGAAGCACAGGGAGAAGCAGCAGCAGCAGCAGCCGCAGCGACAGGAGAGGCAGGTAAGGGCATGGAAACAGAGGGCTCTGGTGTGACGCAGGCAGCTGCGGATTCTCCAACAGAGAGTGGAGAAAGCCCACCTGCCGCTGATGCACCTGAACCATCGGTTGAGCAGCCTGCCGTGCAAGATCCAGCACAGGAGCAACAAAAAGCAGAAGAAGCAAAGCAGCCAGCCACAGAGACGGGTGAGTTAGAGGGTGCTGCAGGAGCAGACAAAGCAGCGGAAGGAGCAGCAGCAGCAGCAGCAGCAGTCGCAGAAGAGACGGGCGAGGGAATCCAGGCAGCTGGAGTTGAAGGAGCTGAGGGCACTGGTGTCAAGTCGGAGGCGGAGGTGCAAACCATCAAACTGATCTCTACTGCATCGTTACTTGTGCAAGTACTGCGCAGTCCTCCTTGTTCTCGTGGCTCTGATGCCAGGCAGCGCAGAAACCTGCGCCAGAAGCAACCGGATGATCCATCAAGGCGACGTATACCTGGCGGTTCAACATGGTTCAACTTCCAATTGGGAGCCAGCAAATCATTTAGCGCTGGCCGTACTCTTGCATGCTGCAGCACGGCCACGCAGCACAAGCTTGTGTAGACCCGAATCCTAACGTATGGTACCTGTCTTCTTCCTGCCAGAAGAAGCCAGTAGCCATAGTTGCACTCATTGGCAAAGAAAATCCCTGCAGCCAGCGGCAGTCCGCATGTCTGGTCGTGCTGCCGTTGCTGATGCTCCTTGCGTAACATTGCTGCAGCAGGGCGGTGGAGGGGGGATGAGGGTGGCAAACTCGACGCTGTGACGTCGGGCCTCCGTCGCCTGCAACCGACGTAGGTTTGACGACCAGACCAGGGAACGAGTGGGTTTCGAGGAAACGATAGAGAAACAACGAGAAAAACAAGCGCCTAGCTGCATCGCGAAAGTGTGCGGAATTCATGTTCCGTACCACCTGGCCCCATACGGCCAGTGCTATCCGCTCGCCGACTGTGACAATCTGGTTTTTGCAGGGGTAGCGGATGCATGGAGCTTATGTCATGACCTGAAGTTTAAGATTAAGTTTCGACTTTGGAAGGCCTTGGCTTCGTCACGAAGCCGAACCTCCCGCCTCAGGCCGTTCATGGGCATGTTCGGCTGCTTGTTTCACGGTCTTGTCTGCTCTCAGTCCGAGGTGCCAAACGAGGATGTGGATCGGCATCAAAACCTGATGCACACTCTGCGTCCTGGCGCTCGAGAGGGACTTGTAACTCAATGGTAGTGGTCGAGTCTGTTCATGATCTGCAGGGTGTGCAGGAGTATTCCGTCATCACATCATGATCGAACTTCCGACGATAAGAGTTGGCCGCATGGTCACCCAGATGTTTACTTTTTCCACTTTCTCGGCGTATGAAGCCACAGAAATGAACAGGTTCGTCTTAGACTGTTTCACCTCCGTACATATTCCATATTTAGCTGCCGCTAAAGCGCAGTTCAGTCCACGATAACAACATTCTTACAGTCGCTTGCCCGGCCCAGCTCTCTGGAATCTGAAGTGAGTGTCGGCAAGTGACGATCTTATGTACAGCGAGTGCGAGCTCCCGCTCACGACATAGACGGCGAATTTATTAGTCCTGAGTGGAAAATCGAATGGGAAGTGCACATCTTTTTCGGTCATCTGCTGTGCAGGACATGTTCCAAGGAGCAACTATGATTGCAACTTGCATGCCCGCTCCTGACCAGGCACAGATAGAACCCCTACACCAAGGACCACTCAGTAACGGCACAGATGATTCAGAGAAGCACTCCTAGCTTCAGGGCATTGAAGCTTAAGCTAGCTCGTAGCTTCTGGACGTTGTAACACCAAGTCAGAGATGTGTGCAGCAGATTGTGGTCAACAGAATGAATGCCCATATTGCCAGAGAGCTGCTGATGGCGATGACCTGAAGCTATGCTAGCCGTCGTGTTTGCTCCCTAGCATTTGCGCCGGAAGGAACATGGAGACCCCCACTGCTGTACACGAAAGGGCCCGTCTCTTGGGCCTCCAACGATCAATCCGCTGTCTTCGGATTAGCAAGGCTGCTGATTGCCTCTGCATTGCTACACCTTCATGTTCGATCAGCAAGCCCACCTGCATCATTCGCGACTGCACCAGTCCAATAGCACTCTCACCTCCATGGTCAGGTCTGGTGCCACATCTCAAAACATCTAGAGACTTGAGTCACTTACGTCTCCTGTTCTGGGAGTCCAGGTGCTGATGATGTGGCAGCCTCCTGTTAATGGTGGTGACTAGCTCTTGAATATGTCTCCTACAGGTCTCAAGCGAGCGCTCGGTAAACAGGCAGATAGCATGAGCGAAATGTCCAGGTTTTTGAATTTTGCGCCTGTCCCGACACAACTTCAGGTTGGTCTGCGTGTGGCTAACACTGGCAGCAAGAGTGCTCTGGTGCCTCGGAGCAACAGAAGATAGCAGCTTCGAGTGTCGAGAGAAACCAGGTGTGCATGTGTCAAGATGTGTCAGCATCGATAAGGTGGATGCTCGAGCGGATCTCCTGGGATCGCAGGGAAAGCAGGAGCTGAAAGCCTGCTGTGTCGACCCTCTAGGATGCTGAGTCAACTGCTGCGATCGACAGGCGGAGATGGGCCGGAACGTCCGAGGCCCAGTGCAGGCTGCTTTGGGCTGAGGCTTGCAAGCAATCGTGAAGTTTGAACGCTCCGTTTCGAGGCCATTGCCACTGCGCTCACTAGTCGTGCTCGGCTCTGGAGGTCACACGATGGACAGCATCGCTGCCTGTTGCTTCGTGAGTAAACGAACCTCCTTGCAGAATCTGACAATCTTCTTCAATTTCGGATGGAACATGCATGACATGTTTGTCGTGCTTCCTCTCTTTTGCGCATTGACTGCCGGAGGAGATGCTGTCACTGTTGAAAGACTTGGACCAAGACAAGTGCGCATTACTCGCAGCTCTTTGCTTCTGTTGGACTTCAGCAGACTGGTTGTCATGATTTCTCGGTCTCCAGGTCGAAGAAGGAATTCTGATCCCGTGTGTACTGAGTATCTGGGTGTGCTTGTGTCGGCCACTGGTAATCTGGTAGGCAAAACGGACAGGAGTTCGAACGAGCATTGTCTGGACCCTGCACTTCAGACAATCTCGAATCAACTTCGCGAAAAGGTACAGGTGTGATTTCATCTTGGGTGACACAGACTCCACATCTTTGAAGAAGGCCTGCACCATGTGCTGTCCAGCTTCATGGACTAGTAGGTTTCCTTGTGCATCTCAAGCCGATGGGGACCACCAAGGCGATGTCAACGCCACTATCTATCAATGACACAGCCGACATAGCCATCACGTGTCAATCTGCATGTCTCTTCTTTTGCAGGTCCAGGCTACGCGCCCTGACTTGGCAGAAAACCTCGAGCGCTTTCACACAATTCCACGAAGCCGAGAGGTGCCGACACTGGCGTGAGTCTGCAAGTTGCTATAGTTCCAAACACGTGACATGCACTCATCGAGCACAGGCCAACAAAACTACTGTGCAGATTGATGCGCACGAGTGACTAGTGGCTAGTGACAGTACAGTATGTGGTCGCTTGCACGTGTCATTTTGCTTGTTACGGTAAATGTGGAAGTACGTGCCATGTTGTCACCTGCATCATGTGTGACTCGCTTGTTGACCACGTCAGATGGTTGTTCAGGCTCATGCCTTTCTGGACACACTACATGAAGTATCCCACCTTGTTCTGACAGAATATGCAGGTAGGCCAATCCTGGACGTCGACGCTGTTCTCGACCATGAAGGCCTCCGTCCAGCGACCCACAAGAGCATGAATAACGAAACGCAGACTGATGATACAAATGCATGACTAAGAAATGTTCCCGTGCCGTTGATCAGCAGCCCTGCAGGCCTTGGCATCCTGCCTGGGTCTCGTTTGGAAGCTGCGCCCGCAGGTGGGAAGGCATGATGCCGGCAATTGTCAGTCAGAGGTTTCGCTTCAGGTATTAATTGTGAACGGGCCGGGCACATGCATTCCAGCCTGGGGCTCGGAGGCCCAAAGTAGCATGCCAAGCTCTTCAACTCTTCACAATTTTTCTCCTTAAGGTTGTGGCTGCTGCTCTTTTCTTCGAGCTAGTAGCTTTCCGAAGTTTGTCACTTGTATTTGCCGAAGCCTTGGAATTTTGACAGGGTTGACTGGGAGAGTTGCAGCGACCGCCTAAGACTCTCCGGATGATCAGAGGTCGAAAGCGTCTGCCGGGTCAAGTCACTGCCTGGGTCTCAGCCGATGAGAACACGGCTCATCTCTCCCATAATTGCTCGACCAGATGACGTCCCACTCGAGATGCTCTTGTTTCCTTCCAGATCACAACGGTGTGCCTGTTTGTGAGACCCCGACTTGGCCGGAAAGCCGCTATGGCACGGATGTAAGAGCCGCGCAGCGGCTTCCGGGGCGGCAGACTGACTGACCCCGGAACTCGGTGCGGCTGAGTTATACAGCAAGGCAACCACGCTTGGAGCCCAAGCTGCGGCGTCCTGTGCGGTCAAAGTACTTTGCTCCGGACCAGCTACGTGTATATCTACGTCGGAATACTGTAGGTGCTTGCCAAAGGCGGCATTGCTAAAATGACGGGCTGCTTGAAGATTTTATCTCATAGCAGGCATCGTCCTTGAGCAACTAGGTCCTTAGGTCGTGACCCGTCTGTTACCCAGTTGTTGAGTTTCTGAGAGGTCCATGACTGGAAAGCTCACATATCTGGTCTCCGACAGCTTCGTGGTGCACTGGCCGGAACTAGCTGAGAGGCAGGATGACACGTGGCTTAAGTAGGCACGGCAACTGGGCATGCTGCCAGGTATCCGAAAGCCCAGTATTTGGGTGTGCTTCTCTGAGACGGCGGGTCGGCAAAGCTCCAACTGCCATCCGATAGCTTCGATGCAGGCTCCAGAGCAGATTGATTAAATGATCCAGGCACTCTGCATGTGAGTGTTGCTTTGATGTCGAGTAGTCGGGGTGCAACATCAGGCTTGAACCGTTCCAGCTCCTTTTCACGAATCACATCACCTCACATCTGCTAGACTAACATGATGAGTACAGATGGATGGATCTTGACAAGTCCCCCCCCCCCTGCGTGGAAAATACTATTTTTTATTACACTATTATGACAAAACAATAGCTATGACATTGCATCGTACTCTTTGGTTTTGCTCCGTTACTATTGCTGACCCCCCGTTAGCGCTACTCTTGGGAAGCGGGAGGCGCCACGAATAGAACCCCCTTCGCTTCCGTCATCCCAGCCATTGCAGTCGTTGTTGTTGGGTATCATTGATATGGTTATTATTAGCATCATTTTTCTGAATGGTGCGAAAAGGTGCGAATTATTGATTCTTCCAATCTCTAATATAATTCGTAGTCAGCCACCATGCTCCCGGTCCTACGCTCCCACCCCGTCCCTATGATGCTCCCCCTTGCCTCTGTTGGTGCGGCTTGGGGTTGGTTGCTGCTACACGGGGAAGCCGCACTTGCCCACCCTATCTATGCAAGAGCTCTTTGGATAATTGATGATAAAGATAATAATAATAATTTTGATTTGAAAATATAATAAAGATAATATAATTATCGATTCCGAAAAATTTAATATTATAATATAAGATAGATATTAAAATAAAAAGAAAAATTAAAAAATATTCAATATTTCGATATTTAAATTCCGAAGATTAGAAATATAAAAGAAAAATAATTTGATTTATTGCTTGATCTCTCTTCCTATTTCTAGGGAAGGCTTGGATCATAAGCCTCGTAGTCTTTGGTCTCTAAATCTTAATTTCGCTCGCAGACGTGCGGAGGGAGATTTGAATTCTTGAATAATTTATTTGTTTCGGATCTAATCTTATTTATACCTTGATATGATATATAATAATGAAATATATATCTTCAATATATAAATAATTTCAAAAATTATTCGATATTTTCTATAATAAGTCAACTCCGGTAATAATTTTTATTATTATTATTTTTTCTTTATAGTAGTTTATCATTATATATGGCAAAGATATTATATATATATAGAAAATCGAAAAAATAGATATAATAAATTATAATTAGTTTTATCTCGAATGATATATTATAAAATTATATTTTCGTTAAATCAAATTACACTCCTAGATTTATTATATCTAGAAAAATCGATCCAATATATATTTATGCAAAAAAAGTAATATCATATCTAGTGCTTGTAAAAATTATCTATATTCAAAAATGAATTTATTTATACCAGATTCAGGGAGGTAATGAGAAATATAGAAATAAAATTTAGAAATATATTTTTTAAATTAAAAATAATTAATAATATAGAATATATATTTATTTATATATTATAGAAAGCGATAGGATTTATTCAAATTTTAAGAAATTGATAGATAATAAGCTTGCATACCGATTATAAGAGATGAGGTTGTGATTTCATCCCCCCCTCGCTTCTTAAAATTCATATCAATATTTATTCTTATCATCTTAAATATGCAAGGATAAATTGAATAAAATAATAATTGAATATTTTCGATAATTTATTTGAAAATAAAAGGATTTTCATATAAATGAATATCTGAAATAAAAGAAAATTAAAATTAATATAATTCTATAATCTTTTCTCAGATTTCTAAATTCAATTATATAAATCGAATATATATAAATAAAGATATTTATTAATGAAATATAAGTTTTCGAATTCTTTTGAATGAATAAAATATATTTATTTGAATATATTATTCTAATTTAAAAATGAATCAATCTGAATTCAAGCTCAATTAATTTGTCAGGCAAAAATTAATATCATAAAAAAATAAGATCATTTAAAGATATGATATCTAAGATATAATAAAATTAT
>CAJNDV010001983.1:0-13613 GCA_905221635.1 Symbiodinium sp. CCMP2456
TGTCTGTATGTTTGTATGTCTGTGGAAACAAACATACATACATGCATACATTCCTACTTACCTGCCTGCCTACCTACCTACCTACCTACCTACCTACCTACCTACCTACCTACCTACCTACCTACTTGCCTACCTACTTACCTGCATGCATCCATACATACATACATACATACATACGTACATACATACAACAAAACATACATATATGTGTATGTCTGTGCCAAATCTGCGACGAAGTCGGACCTGGGCGAGCAAAGGGGCAGAGGAGGAAAGGATGGGGGGGGCAAACGACCGGGTCTAAGCCATCTTTTCTAGGGCCGTAATGATGTTGGTACGCTGCTGTTTCTCCTGCACCCGCTTGTGCTCCAGCTCCTGCAGCTGCTGCTGCTCCTGCTGCTATTGACGACGACGACAACTCCCACTCCTACTCCTACTACTGCCACTGCTACGGCTACGGCTACGGCTACGGCCACGGCTACTGCCACTGCCATTGCTACTGCTACTGCTGCTGCTGCTTCTGCTGCTGCTGCTACTACTACTACTACTACTATCACTACTACTACTACAACTACACCGACTACCTCCTTCAAAAACTTTGACTACGCTGCTGCAAGCACCCGAGCCATACCCGCATCAGCAATACCAGTGTGGGAACCTTGCTTCAAAGACTGCCGGCTGCAGCCGTACACGCCAAGCTGTGCATGCAAGTTGTTCACGACTCAGTATTTAGAGATGCTGAGGGCCAGTTTGCTGGTGTTGGCCTTGGGGGGGTCTCGAACAGCTCTTGGACCAAGCTCACCGGTAATTGACTGTATCTGTTGCGATCAAATTCCGCTCTTATCACACAATTTAAGCAGGGCTGCATCAAGAGGCATTACCAGTCAGGGGAGACGAAGTTTTCTAGCAGCTAGATACCCGAAGATGAATCTAGGTGCAGTACGATGCTCTGCTCATGGCCGCAGACAGTATGTTTGGCCTTTTGTTGCTCTGCATGGTGCTGTGACACGATGAAGACAACGAGTGTGGCTGTGGTTCGAACATGAGCATTGCATGGTGGATTCTGAACGCGAGCTGCATTTTTCTGTTGGATTGCACCGACTTGATCTTCGCACGGTCGATGTTTGCATGGAAGCGCTTCTCGCGTCTGAATGAAGCAAAGTTGTTGCGATCACATCACTTCTGATTGTGTGTAGTTTCGCAAGACAGCATGAGCTTCAAGCAGGTCAGGCACATGCGAGTGCTGCTCGTGCTCATATTTCCGTGCACGCTTTCCGGACTGTCAAACTGCCATGCAAAGGCCTATCTCCGCAAGCGGCTGGCAAAGCATCCTGAACCGGGGCCGCAACATGCTTCACATTTGCGGCTTCAATGTCCTAGGAGATAAGTTCTGAACGGTTCCGCATCCTTGAGAAAGAAGAGGTGATGATAGCTTGAGTACCAATTGGAGCCAATCCCAAACTTTGGACACTATAAGCTTAGCATCCAATCCGAAGCGACGGCATGCTCCTCAGGTTACGAAGGCTGTATAAGCCACCTGAATTTGAGGGTCCAGGACTTACAAGATCAACATTGTTCTGCAATCAATTGGTGAAACACGTTAGTGTGACTAATGCCCATCTCATCCGCAAATCCCAACCTTGACCTCTGCCCTAAGCCCTGGCTCGTTGGTAGCGAGGTAGCGGTACGATGAATATTTGCCCTATGAGTAGGAAACCATAGGCCTCCAACTGCATCATAAACTTGAAGTGAACATGACCCAGAACGTAAACCTTGTTTGGCAACCCCAGAATCTCAAATTTGTAAAATTTGCACGGTTCTCGAACCCCTCCCAATCTCAAATACAAACGTCGAAGTTTGATCCCTGATGCCTCCCTAAACCCTAAACCCTAAACCCTTCAACCCTAAAGCTGAGACCTCAGGCCTATGCTGGGGACTCCGAAGTACCGAGGGCGTGGCAACCTTATTATACATGCTGTCAATCTAGAAAGCGTGAATCTCATGCATGCTCCTGTGAATTAAGAAGTTGGAACACATGTTTTTAGCATGGTCCCGGGTGTTCGTTTCAATGTTCGGTTCGTAAAGGCAGCACTCCAAAAGAATTCGATTCGCAGGACTTTTGGGCTAAAGCTCGTGGTTTCAGTGTGTTTTTCGAGTGTCGTGGTTCGGGCACAGTTTTGGGGTTGTAGCTTGTGTTGGGGCTGTACACCAGGCTTGTCAAAAGTAGGCCCGTAGAGCAGGAAGAGCCCATAGCGATTAATAGGGCGTGCAGATGTGGCCCCAGCATACCCTCAGAGTGAGCCGGGTCCTACTTGGAGACAAGCTTGAAGAGTTCAGGGGATTGCACAGGTTTTGCACATCTTGACCATACCTACCGCAGCACCATATCTCCCAGACACCCTGAACAAACAAATCTGCCATCTTTACCACAACTCCCGTGCCAATCGGTCTTTTTTTCGAAATGTGTTTTGGACACTACCATGTAGACCGCTGGGCCGCTGACTTGCAAGCATGCAGCCGGACCAACATTTACTTATTTTTGGACGGCTACAATGACTAGTGCAATTACCATCACGATTGCGAATCACCGCTAACTGTACAACTGCCACAAGTCTGGTAGCGCTACTACGACTGCGGTTGCATTGCTGCCACTGCTGCTACTACCATTATCACTGCTGCTACTACTACTACTACTACTACTACTACTACTAGTACTAGTACTAGTACTACTACTAGTACTACTACTACTCCTACTGCCACTGTTGCTGCTGCTGCATAGCTGCTTCGTCAAAATCACCGATTTATCCAGCTCTGCTTGGCATCGAGGTTTTTACGGGAGATGGCGCAGATGGCACAGCGTTTCGCGCAGACGCCGAGGTCCCAAGATTTGGGTTACTTTTACCGTAACTTGTACCAGTCACGCAAAGTGCCTCCAAGCCGCAGCCAGAGCAGTGGCGACTGTGCGTGTGTACCCCTTAAACCCTCAAGCAGCTCAGTGGCGCCGAGAAGGTTACGAGCACCCGGATCTTACGCAGTAATTACTAGTCGCAAGCTCTAGGGTGCAGACGGTTGACGTTGTGGGGCTTCCCACATTCTTTAACTTGTCTGATGACCGCCACGAGGGACCTCAAACTCATTTGGCTCAGGATATTTGCTGCTAAATATTTGCTTAGTATGTGTGGTGCAACCGAGACACACAGGTCCCCTGAGACAAGCGCAGCCCTCGCTGAGTTGCTTGGCGACTTGGCGGTTTAGGGCTCAGCCCTCTTGGAAGTCCCTGCTAGAGTCACATTGAAAGATCCGATGTTTAGTTTAGTTTGGTAACCCTAAACCCTAAACCCTAAACCCTAAACCCTAAACCCTAAACCGTTACTAGGATTGTGGGGCTTGGGCGGAGGGTTTCGAGCTTAGGTCCTACGGCTGTTGGCAACCAGACCCTTCTTTTTGTGTAGGGTCCAGATAATTTTCTTAGTGGTTTCTAGCAATCACCTCCAAGAAAAGTGACTACGATATTTGAGGGTAGACCTTACACCAACAAGCACTGAACAACAACCATAAACTTAACCAGACTTTGCCAGGAAGGAATGAAGGACAGACAAGAAGATTGTAGAATCAGCGGTTGGTTGAAGTTCTATACCATACTATGCTATACTGTACTACACCATAACATAGGATACTTTAAGTATGACACTGTAGTAGTAGAATACAGCTTATGCTTACTGGTCGTGATCCTGGTGGCTCTGTAGAAGAAGTCTGAACATTACCAGCCCCTGTCTTCCTTTAGCTTTCAGAATTTAGGACTCAAGGCTTTGAGACACATGGGTGGTTGTCAAAATTATGGTCCCTTTTTAGGTCCTTAGTATAATACGGCACCTATTATTTAGGGTACCCCAAAAGGGACCATAATTTTGACAACTACCCACATGTTTAAGGTTCAGGGGCAACTTGCCGAGCCCGAGTCACTGCTTCTGTTTTCCTGCAGTTCTCTCGATTTTCGCTCCTGTGCAGAAGAAAAGCTTGCCGACCGGCTGGATGAACTTCGGTCGTTGCAATGTAGTTACATAGGGGTCTGAACAATGAATACGGTGGTGCTTCCGTCAATTGGGTGGTCATCTTTACCGTGGCGGCCAGGGCTGATTCAGATTTTGGCATGTTGGGTGTAATTCTCTGCGATGTGCGCCGGATTCGGCAGGACTTTTGTTGCAATTTATTTTCTGCTGCTACCGCTACCTGTAGTGGGCAATCTCATGTGAATAGAGGATAAATAGAGGAGGCCTCAGATTTGGTTTTCGAGGGGTTTTTCAGCTTTTAAACGACCTAAGCCTGAATCTTGCTTGACTTTGATGGGTTTAGGAGCTTCTGCTGTAGACCAGAGATCCCAATAATCCTTATTAAGGCATGTACTTTAAGTCATACTATTTAGCCCCCATGTAACTTAAGGTATGTTCCTTAAGTAAGGAAAACTGGGGTCTCTAGGGGATTCTGTGTTACTAATGCACTAGTAATGTACTGCTGCTGTACAGGCGCACTACTCAAGTAAACCCCTTGCAACCTCATGCGTATATTTCGTACATTAAGCCATACCTCTTGCCGGCCCAGGTCTCATCAATGGGTTTAGGGTTTAGACGCCAAGACAACTGCTGATACGATTCCGCAGGGTTCCGACACGTGTACTATAAAAAGCATCCCAAAACCCTGTTCGACTATTGTTAATGCTCTATACCACCATGCAAGCTCCCTCGCCGCGCAGTCTTCGCCCGGTCCGCTTTCTGCCACGTTCCACGAGGTTGGAAAGCCGCAACCGGGCTCATGCGGTGAAGTAGGTCGAGATGTGTGGGAGTCGGGTTTGCCAGCGATACTTGGTTTCGCCGCATAGGCTGTAGTGCTACTGTATAACTGTGAATATCTGTATATATATATATATACACATAATATAACTATATGTACATATATGTATATATGTTTACACACACATATAATTATGTATATATATATATATATATATACATATATATATATATATACATGTGAGTATATATATATATATATACATGTGAGTATATATATATATATATTTATATATACATACAATATGCACATGCACGCACGCACGCAACTCGTCGTCTGTGCATCCGCACAATCGCAAGCAAGCATGCATGTACGCATGTGTCGCCCTTTAGTAGTGTTCAGGGTGATACAGCGGTTTCTTCACTTTCAGGGTTTCACGGGTCTACATCAGGGTCCCCTACCTGCACAGCTTAAGCATTCCGATCCACTCCTGAATTGCCCCAAGCTCTACATAGGGTTTTGGATGTAGGGTTTGGGGGTTTGCGGCTTTCAGTCCTTTGCGAATTGCCTGTAAAGCTCAAACCACAAACTCTAGCCCTAAATCCTACACTGAAAAGCCCAAACCCCAAACTAGCTGTAAAACCTGCACCGGAAAGCCCAAACAGCCCTAAACCCTAAACCGTAGCCCCTCGACCTCGTTTGCTGCTCCTTCGATCATGGCAGGGCGTGACGAGGCGCAGCAGTGGAGGGATCAGGGTTGCCCGAAGAATCCTTCCACGGTCTACTATAAGGGTCACAAGACGATAAGGCGCTTTAAAGGGCAACTTTTAGGGGCGCTTATAAGGGTTATTCGGGTGTAGGGTTTGCAACCTGAAGTAATAATCATAAGAAGAAGCCTTAAGGAATGGCATTCGCAAGTATTCAGGCCCTTAATACGTGTAATCCCCATTGTAGTCTTTGATTAGGCTAGCGAACAAGCGGGTAGGGTCCTAGAACCAAAGAACAAAGAACTACAAGTAAGGGAGACGTTTTCAGGGTCAAAGGACGATCGCCTACGACGGGCCACACTTTGGGTTTCATGGCAATGTCTCAGTATTGGTCTCAAGCAGGGTATGGGGTCATGCTTTTAGAGTACACCGGTTGCGGCTCGCCTGGAGGTTTTTGCGATTGCGAACTAGACGCAGCCTCAGAGGGATACTATAGGGGCCTCAATAATTTCCCATACTATTTTGGGGCTCCTTATGCGAATTATACTAGAATATACCCCCAAAACCCTATTGAAATTATTAAGGCCCCCACATTAGTAGGCCCAAGGCCCTCGTATTTGCAGGGCTTCAGGGGTTCAACTCCTGGGATGTCCGTCTCGGGGGTCGGCCACAAGGTCCCCAGTCGGGTCCATGCTCTGACGAAAGTTCAAGCCCAAGGAGAATCTTAAATTGGGCATACGGTTTAGGGCTTTGGGTTTAGGGGTTTAGGGGTTTAGGGGTTTAGGGGTTTAGGGTTTAGGGGCATCCCCATCCTATTTTAATGTTAATTGCTTACGTGCCTTTCCCTATATTAGAGCCTCTTCAAGAGCCGCACTCCCCCGAAAAGAACACCAGAAGACTTCAATACCCATAGGCCAGTTCCTTTCTGGGGTTCATATTTAGAATCCTATAAGGTAATCTCCAAAAGGAACTACTATGGGGCCTATCGTAGAGCCCCCTAACTCTAAACCCCCAAAACCTAAACCCCAAAAGACAAAACCCTGTACCCCAAACCCTATAAACCCTAAACCCCAAACGATCAAACCCTAAACCACACGATAAAACACTAAACCCTGAACCCCAAACCCTAAACCCCAAAGGTTCAAACCCTAAACCACACGATAAAACCCTAAACTCCAGACCCTTTGTGAGCCCTTCTTTAGCCTAAACCACACGATAAAACATTTAAACCCTGAACCCTTTGTAAGCCCTTTTTTTAACCCTAAACCCTGAACCCTAAACCCTAAACCCTTTGTGAGCCCTTTTTTAACCCTAAACCCTGAACCCTAAACCCTGAACCCTTTGTGAGCCCTTTTTGAGCCTTGGAATCCTCTGTCAGTCGCGACCGCGCGGACTCGGAGGCCTGGCTTTGGGGGTTTTATCGGTTTGGGGTTTTGGGGTTTATTAGTGTTTAGGGTTTAGGGTCTAAGGGTTTAGGGGTTTGGGGTTTAGGGTTTTAGGGGTTTAGGGTTTAGGGTTTTAGGGGTTTGGGGTTTAGGTTTTTAGGGGTTTAGGGGTTTGGGGTTTAGGGTTTTAGGGTTTAGGGCTTTAGGGGTTTAGGGTTTAGGGTTTTAGGGGTTTGGGGTTTAGAAATTTTGGGGGTTAGGGTGTAGGGTTTAGGGGTCAGGGTTTATTAGTGTTTTGGGTTTAGGGTTTGGCCTAGACTAGAAGAGCCAGTTCGGATAGGAGCTAGGATTCAGGATTTTCGCAACTAGGATTTACGAGCCCGGGATGGAGGAGGTAGGAGTTAAGAGCTTGGGTTTGGGAACTAGGACCTAGGAGGACTTAGGACCTAGGATTCAAGATTTCTCTGAACTAGGATTCGGGATTGAGGGACCCCTAGAAGGGACCCCTAATCCAAATACCCTATATAACCCTTATATTAACCCCTTATATAGTCTCAGAATATACCCCCAAGGGTGCTTTTAAGGGTCCCTTCTTTAGTCCCTTGATGATAGGGGGTGAAAGCTTGCGAGTTCTGTTTTTTTTAAGTCTTCGCGTGTGGGGAGTCGGATTCAGCGTCGGAGCTGTATGAGGTGCTTGTTCCAACTATGTTAAGGGTACCTCTCCGGTACAGGCTTTTCTGAGGGTTCAAGTAAATCAACCCAGCTGCGGCATGTTAAACAACCTCGGCACCCAAGTCCAAAACCCTAAACACCAAACCCGACAATCCAGACTAAGGCCCAACATTGTAGACTAGACCCCCAAAGCCAAGCCGTGAGCTCTCCAGATTTATTCCGGGCTCGGAGGGTGATCTGATCTACAGGTTCTCAAAGCTACTTATACAGGCTTTAGAGGGTTTCTATACGTGTTCTATCGGGTTTTCGTGTTATTCCTCTGAAGGGTTTGAGGGGCTTATAGAATTCGGGTTTGTTGGGGGATTTTACGTGTCTCTAGTGCCCTCTAAAAAGGATATGTACGGACCAGGGCTCCAGGTGTTTCGCTGAATTAAAAGGCAGCGGGCTCTCTGAAATTGCGGCTGGCTTCCTAAATGAGCTCAGACAAAACGGTCAGTTTGTGAACAGCGGCAAATCCTGTACCTCCTCTTGACTAGTTCAAAGCATGACTTGCCGCGCACCCTGTCCTGACACAGGAATCACGAACCCAAAAAACCTCGCGTGGGGGATCCGGGGGCGTTTGCAAGATGCTACGGAAAGACTCACAGATAATTTTTGTGGTCATATCCTCTTTGTAAGTATGCTTATAATGGTCTTACTCTTTGCATAACCCTTCAAACAAACACCGGAAGCCCCAAACCAATTTGCTGCAGCATCAGTACGTCCGCTTCAGTCAACATCCCACCCTTGCGAAGCCGTGCCTTTTTACGCTTCCAGTTTGCCGGGCATGGGGTTCGGCCTGTTCAACGTCAAGCAGAGTCTGATTGCCTGCTGCAAGTTGGGGGTGCTTCTAGCACTGCCTTAGTCACTGGCGAGAAATGGGCGTGAGGCTGGCAGCAGGGCCAGCAATGGGTGGGAAATTGGGTATAACCATTGATGGACGACCACCTGCATCTTGATGGTAGCCGATGATGCGGAGGAAAGACGAAAGATGACAAGCGATGTCACTTAAAGCCCAAAATACTGGAATTGGATTTTGGGATCTAGGATTTCAGATTTAGGACCTAGGACCGAGGCTTGAGAAATTATGCAAGGTTTAGGAATTCAGGACTTTATGATTTATCATCTAGACTAGGATTTAGGAACTAGTGTTTCGGATTTAAGAGCTCGCATTCGGGATTTCAGATCTAGGATCTTGGACTTAGGAACTGGGATTCAGGCACTAGGAACCAACGAACAACATCACTAGACGACACCTCTGGGGTAAATAAATGAGCAGGTAGGTGTGGGTGTGTGTGTGTGTAAATACACACATGTATGTAATGTATGTATGTATGTATGTATGTATGTACGTACGTACGTACGTACGTACGTACGTAGGTATGTATGTATGTATGTATGTATGTATGTATGTATATACGTATGTATACATATACATATAATATACATATACATATACATATAGGGGTGGAGAGGGTTTAGGGATGTTTAGGGTTCAGGGTTTGGCATTTACCGGTGGGCTAGCAAAAATAAGCTGGAGGACTACCTCAAACCTCCTAATCTTCTCGCAAATTAAGATTGACCACTAGCAGAAAGGACGGAGCAAACCACCAACAACTCCGCCGGCCCGAAAAGCCACATTATTGAGGACGGACCGAAATGTGAAAAAATCAATAAGCCACCGGAAAAGCGCATTACAGACGCACGCTCAATTAAAGCCAGCGCCATATTGGCAGTATCTGTAGTAGTCGTCGTAATGGTGGCAGTGGCAACGGCAGCGGCAGTGGCAGTGGCAGCGGTAAGTGGGAGTGGTAGGGGCAGCAGCAGCAGCAGGAGCAGGAGCAGGAGCAGGAGCAGGAGCAGGAGCAGGAGCAGGAGCAGGAGCAGGAGCAGGAGCAGGAGCAGGAGCAGGAGCAGTAGCGGTGGCAGCAGTAGCAGTAGCAGTGCAGTAGCAGTAGCAGCGGCAGTAGCAGCAGCAGCCAGCAGCACCACCACAAGCAGGAGCAGGGGCAGGAGCAGCAGCAGGAGTACTAGTAGTCGTCGTCGTTATAGTTGTAATAGCAGCGAAAGCAGAAAAGGTAGGAGCAACAGTAACAGTAGCAGCCGCGGTTGTCGTGGGAGGAGTAAGACTCGCAATGCTGATGACGGCGAGAATCGCACCAATGCTACTCCTGCTGTTACGGGGGGCCAGCAGCAATGATGATGCTTTCCGGTGAGCATTGCCACCAAAAAACAACATCATCAGCGTCACCGTCATCTCATCTTTTGAAAAAGGCAAGCCCGCTAATCGCAGTACCAGCAGTACTGTCAGTAATGCTGCATATAGAGCAGAAGGTTCAGGGCTGACACTTTTTATGGGTTTCATGTAGCACCCATGGCTCTAGCGTCTAGGCACTAAGCTCAACCCTTCATCGGGCATCGGAGGTAATTGCTGCTCTTTTGCTGGGGGCTCATAAGGCCACTGCAGGTCAGGAAGTGCCTGAGCCACTGAACGGCACACCGAAGTCTCACACTTGCCGCATGCAGGCCGTGATATCCTCGCTGGTGCCTCGGTAATCTGGGGGCAGCCATCTCAGGGCTTCGAGCTTCGAACCTCAGGCTCGCTTTTTGTTTTGAACCCTAAACCCCAAAACCTTGAACCCTTTAAACCTTGATCACTAAAATGTTAAACCCTGGCCTGAAACCCTCTCTTTTGGGGTGGTGCCTGGCAGGTTGCAGCATATGGTGGAGTCTTTCGTCAATGGGGATATCAAGGATGTAGCTTCGGGGGCTCTGATATAGGCAGGACGTTACAAAGTTACAAACCATGAGAACAAGGCCGATACTAGTACTTTCAAACAATTTCAGCCATCACGCTACACGCATCAATCAACCTCGGAGCCTCAACCATTTGGGCCTTAATGCTCGTACCCGCACTGACGGAGTGCTCCTGCGCCTCGATGGTGTTTGTGGATGTCAGGTGCGTTCAGGGGTTCTGGCCTAGGAGTTGAACGTTTGTCCCGCACAGGCTTGACGGTTGTTGTGGCATAGGCTGCAAGGTTGGGTGTTTCAGTATAGGACCTGGATGGCTCCTAATGTAAGTTCCTAGGCTTCGCTCACATATATATTTATATATGTGTATATACACACAGATAGCTGGACAGATGTAGGCGTGTAAAGGCACGATGCATATGCATATATATATATATGTGTGTGTGTGTGTGTGCGCGTGCCAATGCACATAATTACTATCTCCCGAAGTCCTCGTTGTCAAGTTTAGACTTGACAACAAGCCCTACAACCAAGCCGCTAAGCATAAATCCTGGAACAATCCCGACACCCGAAACCCTCACGCCTTAACCCCTTGAGAGCCACGTTATGAAACCCTATAGTTGTCGCCCTTAGAAACACCCTATAAGACAGTTCAAACTCAATTCAAAACCTACAAACAGCCCCAAAAATCCTCAATTATGTATGTAAAACGCCAGGATCTGCAGCCCTGTAAAGCTCTCGAAAATGCCAAGGCCCAGCCGCTTTGCTGGCTTGCGGCAGAGTCTGAACGAAAGCTTCTTGGGAGGCCCTCTGCGGCTGTAGAGAAGGCTGTGTAAACTGCTTTTAAACGAGCTTCATCTCGCATTGTAAGGGTTTGATATAATATGGGGGTTTCCGAAAATAGGGGACCCTAATATAGTACCCTAAATAATAGGATCCCTATTATAAGGACCCCCAAAACAAGGTACCCTAATTTTCTGAAACTCCCATATATAAACCCTAACCCTAAACCCTAAACCCTAAACCCTAAACCCTAAACCCTAAACCCTAATATAGCGGGTTCAGGAGGATCCGGGTCGGATGTGAGGCTCTGGTCCTGGTGAAAGGTTTTACTGCGACTTGGCAACCGCTCTCCGAAAGCGGGGTAGGGTTTAGGGTTTAGGGTTTAGGGTTTAGGGTTTAGGGTTTAGGGCAACCCTAAACCCTTGACCCCACATAGCGTTAAATTCTCCAATAGTGGAGCCCCAAGCACTGATTCTCACACCAAGTCCCTGAACGAGGTATTCATCTGCAGCATCGCTGTGCTCGAACTCTGACTATGGCTGCTAGTCTAACTGAAACTACTAGCACTATACTGATCTGATCATGACGTTGAAGTAGGGTTTAGGATCAATAGGATAACTAGCGCATGTCAAGCATGCCTGGTCAGAAGCCTTGGGTTTGTTGGGTTGCAAAGTTGATCCTCGTGACAGAGAAAGCTTTCGCTCTCCAAATCCAGCAGAATTACCTCAACCCCTTACTAGGCCTGAAATCCTAAAGCCCCAGCTCCCAAACCTCCTAATTGAAGCTCCGAGCCGAGAGTATAGCCTTGAAGATGGCCCATGTGCAGCCGCTCTGCTCTGAATACCGCCAATGAACACGGGCATGCGCATCCTGCAAGGTGGTGATGCAAGGTTTGCTCGAACATGCTGTCGTAGTCGTAGGCTTGGGAGCTGCGTGTCACACAACAGACTTAGAAACCCTAAACCCCTATATAAACCTAAACCCCTAAACCCTAAACCCCTGAACCCTAAACGCTAATGGCAACCTGGCCCCCGGCTCTGCACTCCTTCTCGCCAAGCCTCGGTAGTCCCTAGTTCCCCGTAGACGTGAGCGAAGCCACCACGGTTTCGGGACTTGCCTGGGCAGCGACCATGTCTCTCTACGATTTGTCCCGCTTCGAGGCGCAAGCCAAGGGGGTTAAAGGGTTCAGGATCTTGGGAACCTCCTGTCAGCCCAGTAAACTACAGAAGCACTTCTCGTCATACAAAAGGGCCTTAATAATAAGACTAGTGGTTTGGGGCCCATTACACTATTCTTATACTAAGGGACACCCCAAAAAAGTATAGGTATTTATTTCGGCCCCCACAATATCGTTACACCTGGAACTCCCTTTAGCCCGGCAGAAGAAACAAACCGAAGGAGGTTCCTCCTGGTCTTCCCTATAGCCCACGACCCTAAACCCTCAAACCTTGGGCCGTCATTTGGCCAATATAGTACGGCACCCTTATAAAAAGAACCCTAAAAGGGATCCTAGTTTAGAGAACTACCCATTTTGGAGCCGTCAAAATCCCAAATCATGGCCCTCAGCCCGAGGACCCTTTGTTATCATGAGCTCTAGTGGCGATTGTGGCCTCTGTATCTCAGTTGCTGGTAGTGGTTGCCATCAGTCCGCCACCGGCCATACACGCCAAAAATTAAAAAAACCCTTGACCAGCCTTAAGCCTGAAATCTTTCAGCCCTAAACCCCTAAACCCCTAAACCCCTAAGCCCTAAAGCCCTAAACCCCTAAATCCCTACGCCCTAAAGCCCTGAAGCCTAAACCCCTAAACCCCTCAGCCCTAAAGCCCTGAAGCCTAAACATTAGGCGCAAAGCCTGGAGCCTCACAGCTTTAGGAGTTCGGGAGATGGCTAAGGAAGGGCTCTGGTCTTTCAGACTATTTAGGGTCCTATATTAGGGTCCTAAACCCTAAACCCTAAACCCTAAACCCTAAACCCTAAACCCTAGGAGTTCTGAAAGAAAGGCCGTAATAAACTGAACTGGGTTCCCCAAAAGGGTTCTATCAGGACCTACGTAAGGGGGCGTTATAGTTAGAACAGCCTCTCGGGGTGCTGATGTATGCTTTTGGGGCCCCGGGGTCTACGATCTAGCAAAACACTGCAACTCGTACTGGTTGCGCAAACCCGGGAAATGACAATGTGCATCTTCAATGTGCGCTGCTAGGTTTTCATCTGCTAGCTGTAGGGCGAATCCTAGGGTCTACGTACACAGATCTGTGGCAAATGCTCGGGAAAAGAGCCAGAAATCCTAAACCCTAACCCCCAAACCCTAAATCCTAAACCCTAAGGTGCATCGTTCAAGGGCACTGCATGCGGATATCAAAGAGGGTGAAGCTCAGGTCTGTGGTCAACAAGCTCAGCATCATGCCTTCGGTTTAGGGTTTAGGGGTTTAGGGTTTTGGGTTTTGGGTCCCATGATGCTGTAATGATAATAATAAGGACCCCCCCCCCCCAA
>CAJNDV010001985.1:0-13212 GCA_905221635.1 Symbiodinium sp. CCMP2456
CTATTCGAGTTATTGAGGCCCCTACATTATGCTGTAAATCCTTGTAGAACCCTAAACCCTAAACCCTGAAGACTCAAAGCCTAAAGCCCCAGGCCAGACTCGAGACCTGAACCGCCCCACATACTCCGATGCCGAGAGCCCTTCAATTTCTAAATTTTAAATTTCGGGATCAAGGTTAGGTTCCTAAACCCTAAACCCAAAACCCTAAACCCTAAACCGCTAGGGATCTAGGAACGTTAGGAGAGGGGTTTGGGGTGTCGCATTCTTCTGTGCATGTGTCCTTCTCGCAGCCTTTTAGCCCGCAGGCGGCCGCTGAAGCTGCCGTGTAGGCTGGGGGCTTACTAACGGCCTAATGTGCCCTGCTTCCGGTTTGGTGTTTAAGGGTGAGGGTGCTTGGGGCGTGGGTTTTTGTCGAGAAATTTCAGACTTCAGTCAGGGCGTGAAGGCTGCATGTCTACCAGAACCATGGTAGCAATGGTGACGATTCGTCTACTCGTGGTAGTTATGATGCTAGCACTAACATAGTCGCGCAGCGCTCTTCCTGTTTGGACCAGGGGTCTTCGCCGAGCCATGCTTCACAACGGAGGGTGAGCTTATAATATATCTTATAGTTATCTTGCAACCGCTTATCGACGGCGTCGTCGAGATTCTTGAAGTGTCTTGTGATGTCGGACGCGTGGTCTCCATTGGGTTCTTGCCGACCTCTTCTTCACAGCTCCGTGCACGCGCTGCCCCAGGTGGTTCCGGCTGGCGAACTTGATTCGAATCACGAGTCCGCACGCTGTCCTGCTGTGTGCTTGCCAGCAGCATCGCCGCAGTCTTACGTCCGCGGGGCCTTGAGGGCCTCTCCAGGCTCCGAAGCGCAAAGCTGCAAGCCGTCATTCAAGGGTTTAGGGTTTAGGGTTTAGGGTTTAGGGTACCTTCAACCATCCTGAACCCTAACATGTAAATCAACGCCCTAAGCCCTGTGAGCCCTGAGCCATCATAAACTCCAACATAGGGGTCGGCATACTTAGAACGAAAGAGTATCCCCTTGTTTCCTGTATAGGAATTCAAGAAGTTTCAGCAACACTAGTTCTGAAGGCCTTTTATCCTTATTATTGTACTACTCGCTAAACTGTACACCCTCGCCGCCCCAGCCTCAAAACCCGAACCTCGTACTCCAATTGCTTGCATATCTGTCGATGCGTGCATTTATGTGAGCGTAGTATGCTCGGCAGTGTAATTTGAGTATGATTGCCGGAGTGATGGTTAGACTTCTTTGCTATCTCTGCCCGTAACACTGACTATTGTATTGATAGGATTACACGGCGTTTTGTCTCGACTACTGTTTCTGAGGAGGCTTCCCTGCTAAGGTGTCTAATTAACGTAGCGGCCGTGCTGATTAGAACATGTTTTTTGCGGTGGAGGTCAGTATGGGCTGTTCAGGGACAACAGAAGTCATGTGATTTCCAGCTACAAGTTGTTGAGCTATCCAGGCTCTCCATATTATGAATTTTTGAAATACAGCCCACTCAAATGCCAAATCCAAGCTTCACATAGTCTACACCAGAATTCCTGCCACAGGCAGGAACCATGGCTGGCAGTTCATCCTATTTTTTGGGGGTTCTGCTCTACAGCTTCTTGACTTCGACAATTTCCAGGTCGTTCCGGTAGACCTTGAATTTCAAAACCCTGACCCCTGAACCGTAAACCCTAAACCCTAAAACCCTGACCCCTGAACCCTGAACCCTGAACCCTGAGTGGCCTTTCGGAGGCTAGACTGTTGGTTGAGGGTTTAGGGTTTAGGGTCATAAGCTTCCTGCAAAGCCTCGACCGAGTCAGTTGTAGTAGAGCCCGCCGCAGCAGATGTGCAAGTACGGACCCACGTTGTTAGTGACATTATTCCATAGGCTTCCCCATTATGGCTTATAGCAAAACTATACCCCCACACCCTACCCTACTTAATTCCTTCAGGCTCCTATAGCAAGACTGCGGCACAGCGGTGCACAAGAGGCTGCACAATTCAAATCTGCTGCGCCTCTGCATTTTCAACAGTTTACAGTTACCTCTGATCCACAGCGCGGATGTTCATATCGACGTCCAGGATCCCTCAGGGAAGCGCTTTTGGGTATTTCCAGGGGTCTATAGGAGATATACACCCGAGACCCTAATCCCTGAACTCTAAACCCGGAGCCCTCAACCCTCAACCCTGACGCTGCAGAAGTTCTGCTGGGAGTCTAGAGGCCACTTCATCGTCAGGGTTTTGGGTTTGGGATTTGGGTTTGGGGTGTTAGGGTGTTTAGGGCTGAGGGCTTAGAAGGGTTTAGGCTTCAGGGTTTCAGCTTTACGGTAACCCTAAACCCTAAACCCTAAACCCTAAACCCTAAACCCCTAAACCCTAAACCCTAAACCGTGGGTTTAGGATTTGGTCGGGTTTCTGGTTTCGGGTTTGCTAAGGTTTCGGTCTTTTGGGTCGAAGACTCCGGCATCGGCGTCGGCTGGGGTCTGGGGGACCAGCTTAAAGGCCGCTTATGGTTCCGGGCTTAGAGATTCCCTGTAGCTCCCCCCAAACCTACATATGGGTAGTACTCCAAATTAGGATCCCTTTTTAGATCCCAAATATAGTACGGCACCCTTATAAAAAGGACCCTAAAATGGACCCTAATTTAGAGAACTACCCATATCTTCGCTTGAAAATGGGCCTTGGCGGGCCAGGGAGCTTCTGGAAGGATCTCGTTTCTTCGTCGCTTTCGAGGGGGGTCGGGCAGTCTCGGATGGACATCGGTTGTTGACAGATGCACGAGAAGCCGGCTGCGCAGAGTTGGCCTACACACATCTATCCGTAGTTACGTCGTAGCTACTGGGTTTAGGGAAGAGGGTTTAGGGTTTAGGGCAACCTACATCACGAGGTGTGGAGGAGTTGAATGGGCGAGCTCAGCTGCAGTTGGTGCAGGCAGCAATGTTGTCGGATTCTTGCCGACAGTCAACAGATAGCTTCCTGTCTTCTCTTGATCTGGCGATGGTAAACCCACAGTGCCAGTTAATTCGCACTTTCGAAGCACGCAATGCGACGTAGGTGCTGATGGGATTCTGTGACAGGTGCGCATGTCACTGAGCGACGGGTGAGAGCGACCGTGCCGAGCATGATAGGGAAACGAAAGGAATTTATCGGTTTGCGTGGGTGCAGCTTTCAGGCCAGATACGATAACGCGGAAAAACCTAGCGCTCTACGAATGAAAGTTATGACCGATAGCAGGGAGTAATGGTAGTAAGCAAACGGCATAAATCCATGGAAGCAAGAGTTGGCATGAAGCTACAGCTAGAGTAGCACTGGTCACGATAGCAAGGGCAGTGAAGTGAGTCTTTCGTGTTCACAGCTTAATTTTAGGTCGTAGTGAGGGCCGAGACCAAGTAACTAGCTGTGGTTGGCCTCGCCGCGCCCGCCAGTCATGGAACTCTTTCGAGCTGCCGCAACATTATTGTAGTTGTCATGTAGTACTGAGACTGGTCGTATTCGTGATATTGTAACAATCGTAGTCACAGTAGTGCTAGAAAGTAACTGCAGCCAGGACAAAGTATTTGGATTGTGCTTGTATCGTACTTGTGGTGTAATTGCTGCTGTAGAGAGCTCTGCGCTTTTAATTGGTTCAATCTCCCCGTATGTCCTGTCGGCGCCACTGCCCGCTCAACGGGCACCGTAGCTTTCGAGGAGGAAAAGGCAGAGTGTCTGTGCCCGGCTGAATATACGGGTCTGAATCGCTACAAATAAGAGTGTTTGCTTATAGTCCCCTTCTAGTCACATTACCACATACTCCAAACCCTATTCTGACTATGGAAGGGCGGGTACCCTATGCCCTAAACTCTTAATCCAACACACTAAACTCTTAAACTCTAAACCCTAAACCTCTAAACCCTAAGCCCTAAGCCCTCAGCTGCCATGTTCCAAGTCGAGGACATTTTCAGGTGGGTGGTTACCGTTATAGGAGCCTTGTAGAAGGTCCATATATCCTATAGAAGTCTTATATAGAAGCCCTATATACCCTAAACTCCCCACCTGTAGCTTCCTCTAGCCAAGTTCTCGGATCAAGTGCACCACCCTAAACCCTAAACCCTAAACCCTAAACCCTAAACCCTAAACCCTAAACCCTGAACCCTGAACCCTGAACCCTAAACCCTAAACCCTAAACCCTAAGCCGGTCTTTCAGTTCTCGGATCAAGCGCTACAAACCGTCCCCCCTTCTCCTTCGCTTCTTTCCGGCGCCATGGCCGACGTTGCCGCAGCAGGGAAGCCTCAGAGCCAGGCCGCAGTTGTAGGGGTTTAGGGTTTAGGGTTTAGGGTTTAGAATTTAGGGTTTACGGTTTAGGGTTTAAGGTTTAGTAGGGTTTAGGGTTTAGGATTTAGGGTGTAGGGTTTAGGATTTAGGTTTAGTAGGGTTTAGGGTTTAGTTACTCAGGGTTCGGGGTTCTAAAATAGGGGCCTAAACAATGACCAATACTATTTTGGGGGGTTCCTTATTATATTTACCCTATTAAAAATAATTAGGGTCCAGGCTTCTAGAAGGGTTCTACAAGGATTTTCTGCGGGGGTCTCTATAAGGGTCCTAGAAGGGCTCTAGAAGGCTGCATACGGTTGAAGGCTTTAGTGCTTTTTGGTGGTTTCGCGTTTTTGGTTTGTAGGCATTGGCTTGTCGGGTTTTGGCCATGCTTAGGCTATACATGGGATGAAGGTAGCATGGGAAGGCCATGTGGGTTTACTGGTCTACACTACTCATCTACAGACAAGGGATTGCTACCATGAGTTGCGCAGACCCTTTGTGTGTGTGGTTCAGGATAATAGAAGGTCTCCTGTTTGGGATTCCCCCACCTACCTTCCGTTGATGCAAGCTGTTCCTGTTCCGCTAACCCGAACCCCAAACCGCTGTTGCAGCGGTTGGAGAAGGGGGGCGAGTAAACAAACAACAACCGCTGTGAAGCTCTGTGACAGGCTGAGTTCATCCTCTACACGACCCTCAGGAGCGTCGTCGTGCTCCCGAGACTGCAAAACTTTTCAAAACCCTTGGAATAAGGAACATATGTTAAATCATATTTAGGATCCCTCTTTAGTTCATATTCCTGAAGTAGGGGGTTTTGGAGTCGCAGCCTCCTGCCAGGATCATCGGCGTACTCGTCTCAATCTATATGTTCTTGATGGGACTGGACATGATGGGCAGCTCTTTCCTTGTGCTCGGAGGCAAAGGTGCAGGCGCGCTCAGAAAGAAAGGGATTGTTTTGAGAACCCTAAACCCTCAAGCCCTAAAGCCTAAACCCTAAAGCCCTAAACCCTAAGCCCTAAAGCCTAAAGCCCTAAACCCCAGGCCCTAGCCCTAAAGCCCGAACCCAGCGGTTGCCAAGGTTTTTGTAGATTCCGCGTTTTCAAGGCCCCAAACCCTGATCCCTGGAGGGTTTTTTTGAATTTAGGGCTTCAGGTCAGGGTTCTAGGATTTAGGGATCCTGTGATTTTTGGCTTTAGGGTTTTTGGTACACGGCTCCCGGGTTGCCTACTAGACGATATTTATAATCAGTGGGATTATGAACTATCAGGTCATTAGTCTTCCAACTAGATACCCAGAGACTCCAAAACCCCTTAATTAAGGAATATACCTTAAATCATATTAGGGATCCTATTATAATTTAAGGTATATTCCGTAATTAAGGGGTTTTGGAGTCTCCAAGTATTACACCTGAAAGGGTAATACTGGTAGTAGCTATGTATGGAAGATGAACCTAACTTAACTTTTCTATCTGTGAGCTGTAAGGTAACACTACTACAAGCAATATCTAAGGACCCCTAAACCCTAGACCCTGCATCCACTAGACCTAAACTCTAGACCCTGCATCCACTGATGTAGGGGCCTTAATAATAATTAGAATAGGGTTTTGGAGAATAGGGTTTTGGGGGTTCCTTATTATAACTAGAGTATAATAAACCCGAAGCCCTATTCTAATTATTAATGCCTCTATATTAGATCCTGAGCCGATCATCCGCCAGGAGACCTCTTCACGATTGTGGACAACCCTGTGACAGGCCTGAGCTGCTTCGACATAGACTGTGGTGGAATACTGTATCAGTATCACAGCGCACACACACACACACATATATATATATATATACGTACGTATATTAGTGTTGTATTTATACACACACACATAAATACTCTACTATACCATACGGTACTCTGCTAAACTATACTATACTGTACTATACTATAATTACTATACTGTATTTTTCAAGCACTATGCTAATACTGTACTAATAATAATGCTATACACATACTATACTACTACTATACTAATACTATACTGGTACTATGCTAATACTATACTAATACTATACTAAGACTATACCAATACTATACTAATACTATACGAATACTATACTATACTATACTAAACTAGACTTTACTAGACTAGACTATACTGTACTAAACTATACTATATTATACTATGTTATACTACACTATACTATACTAAAATATAATGTAAAGGAATATAGATAGAGAGGTAGATGGATAGGTGGATAGGTAGATAGACAGATAGACAGATAGATAATAGATAGATAGATAGATAGATAGATAGATATAATGTCATACAGTGAAGGCGATTCTGTTTCTGGTTCGGTCGAAGCGCTTCGACGGGCATTGCGTTTAGGGGGGCTTTGGGTCAGGGCTCAGGGTTGTGATGTTTAGTGCTTCAGGGTTTAGGGTCCAGGTTTTTCGGAAACAGAGTGGCTGCCACGCTTGCAGGTTTGATGGTGGGCATTCTGGCGACCGTCTTGGTTCAGTCCTCCTCCACGAGACGTGGCAAGCAATAACTGGGCACACGCGTCGAACAGCATGCATGTCGAGATTGGGAATTTCGGATGTATGCTGAGACGCAAGGTGATCTGTCTCTCTGTCTCTCTCTCTCTCTCTCGAAGTCCGGTGCGAACGCAAGGTGATCCCCCAAATCCTAAACCGATCTTAAAGCCTAGACCCTAAACCCTAAACCATAGACCCCCTAAACCCTAAACCCTAGACCCCCAAAGCCCTAAACCATAGACCCCCTGAACCCTAAACCCTAGACCCCTAAAGCCCTAAACCCCAAACCCCTAAAGCCCTAAACCGTAGATTTTAAGCCCTAAACCCCAAAACCCAGCCAAGAGCGCAGCAAGTCTTAAGCTTCACTGCCCAGGAGCACCTCGATCGTGGTTGGCCTCGTCGGGGCCGGTCAGGTCAGGGCCAACCTAGACAGGGTTTGGAGAGGGTTTAAGGGGGTAGGGTTTAGGGTTTAGGGGCTTAGGGTTGAGGATTTAGGGGTTTTGAGAGGGTTTGAGGGCTTAGGGTTGAGGATTTAGGGGTTTGAGAGGGTTTAGGGGCTTAGGGTTGAGGATTTAGGGGTTTGAGAGGGTTTGAGGGCTTGGGGTTGAGGATTTAGGGGTTTGAGAGGGTTTGAGGGCTTAGGGTTGAGGATTTAGGGCTTTGCGAGGATTTAAAGGCTTACGGTTTAGGGCGCATGGCAGCCAAAACGCCGTGGCGCCTATCGGGGCTCGGAACCCCAAGTGTAACCTTAGCCCCATGAGCACCCTTGAAGTCCCAAAGGGTCCAAGTTATAGTATGGGTTTAGGGTTTAGGGTCGAGGGTTTAGGGTTTAGGGTTTAGGGTTTAGGGTTTAGGGAAGTATATACTTCTGGGGCCCCAAGACCTACAAGGTGGCTACCATCTTACTTGGACTCTTTGGGAGCCTCATGGCAGCCCACAGCCCGACGGCTTAAGTGAGTCGGCGAGCATGGAGGGAAGCAGCCTTCCCGAGCGGACCGTTTTGAAGAGGGTGACGTTTAAGGTTTAGGGTTGAGGGTTTAGGGTTTAGGGTTCAGGGTACGACTGGGATGTTTCCAGTGCACATGAATTGGCCGGTTGCTTGAAAACGCAATTCGGGATGGGACGGGCGGAGGCGTGACCAAAATGGTGGAGAGTGCAGGCAGGCTCTCGTGCCGGAGTGAGCCCAACAATGGAGATGGCAGAACTCCCAGGAATCAAGCAGGTGGATGGCTTCTCTCCCCTGAACCCTAAACCCTGATCAGCTATACGCAACGGCTGAAGGGCTTCGGGGGTGGGCAGTGTTTCAGCTTGATGCGCTTCAACTCATGTGGAGCTGTGGAGGTGTCCGTGAAATATGCGATCCCCATCATTATGGGAGCAAACATCGGTACGAGCGTCACCAACACCATTGCCGGGCGCTCAGGACTTCATGGGACGGTCTTATGCGCACCTCCAGGTTCGGGGTTGGGGCTTAGGGAGAATCACGACCCTCCAAATCGACTCTAGTTTGGCGAAGTCTGTGTGTGAGTTGAGCTTGAGGTGTCGATGGCACATGCTGGCGAGCGTCTGGAGCTGGAGCGTGCTTTCTCCGGCGCGACAGTCCATGACATGTTCAACATGTTCCTATGAAGCAGAATGAGGGGTCCCTTTTTGGGGATCGTTCAGGGTTGACATTCCGGGAATTCTTTTTACTGTTGTGTTGTTGTTCGTTTCCTCTTCCAGGCGGCTGCTCTTTCACTTGACTATCCTAACTATCCTAACCCCTCAACCCCAAACCCTAAACCCTTAAAACACAAGAAACTCCCATAGAGACTGGCTTTCGTCGAGGCTGAGTGTGGCTGTGATGCTCCCGGAGGAGGCAGTCGGGGTTCTGGGGTGGGATGGTGCGGTTACGAAGCTTGTGCAAGGGTTTAGGGGTTCTGTCAAGGTTCTTATGAAGGTTCTATAAGTGATTGAGAGTTTAAGGCCAAGTTTAGGGTTTAGGGGTTCTATGAAGGTTACTATACGTGTTTCTTGTATGGGTAAGAAGAATGCTTCCATGTCCAAGGTTGTCGCATAAGCTTTGCAGCCCGTGCCGGCAGGTCATCCTGGGGGCCATCACCGGGGAGGGTGGCATCTTGTTCTACATCTCCAAAGGCATCACGGAGGGCGTGTTGGGAGATGTCACGGACGTGACCTTTACATCTCCGACCAAGTTCATCGTGTCCCCTCTCACTGCTCCGTGGTTTCCATTCATTCAACGTTTGGCGGAATGAGCCTAAGAAAGACACCGAAATCAATAAGACTGAATATCATTCCTTAGGGTTACAAAGCTATACTACAAAGGAGCCCAAGACCCTCTTTTAATCGATAAAGCCGCAACATTAGTCTTGATTCCTATTCTCATTTATTAAGGTCCCTGCTTTAGTCTTGATTCGTAGCTTTGGGGTCCGGCTCGGACCGAGAGACCGCGACTTAGGACGTCTTCGTTGACCCGAACAAAGATGTGACAAAGGCTCTCTCTTTGGGCGCACCTTTGGCCCAAGCGATGCCCACCGGCCTGACAGGCAGCTGCCCAAGCACCATGGATTGCAGCAACTACTTCTGTGTGTCGTCGGCCATGACCAAGAACTGGAAGAAGGTTAACAAGGATGCTTATGAAGCATTGTCAGAGTGCAGCACCTACTTCCCGCTCTTGAATCACGGCTGTGGCTCGGACACCTGCTACTTGGAGGCCGACAAATTCTACACAGAGTCCATCGAGGGCGGCACCATCCTTGACGGGGGCGCCCTAGATGCCAATTCGGACTTTCCACCGGGTTTGCAACCCTAAACCCTAAACCCTAAACCGTATAGGGCAGCTGAGGATGGTCCTGCCTCATCTCATCCTCTCCCATCCTCCTTGACTCGTTTGCCCACCTGTTTTAGGGCCCTCAGCAATTCCCGAGATTATTCCATGAGGCCCTCTAGTTATGGTTATAGTAAGGGAGTTGAAGTTTCGAATTGTAGAATTGCGTTTTGCAGCATTTTGCTACAACTATAAGTTATGGTTGTAGCAACATGCTGCAAAACGCCATTCTAAAAGTCTACACTTCAAGTCCCTTGTATTACGTGTGTCTCTTGGGCCCCCTGGACTGTAAACCCTAGGCCCGAAGCCCTGAAACCCGAAGCCCGAAGACCCTCAAACTGTAAACCCTGAACCCTAAACCCTGAACCCTAAACCCTAAACCCTAAACCCTGAACCCTAAACTCTAAACCCTAAACTCCAAACCCCCTAAACCAGGGTTTCGGAGGAACCCCAGGCCCGAAGCCCTGGTAAGCCCTTCTCCAGAAGAGGCGCCTTCAAGACCTGAGTCTAAGGAATTTAGGAGGGACCCCTAATAGGGACCCTTAATCCCATTGCCTTTAAAAAAACCACTGTATAGTCCTGATATACCCCTTATATAGCCAGGTAGTCTCCATATTAACCCCAATAACCTACAAGGGTTTAGGGTTTAGGGTTTAGGGTTTAGGGTTTAGGGTTTAGGGTTTAGGGTTACCTACAAGGGTCCCTATTAAGGGTCCCTCCTAGAGCCCTTAGACTGAGGTGCCTTCTCGGGAATGGGGGACGTTGCCGGAGGAATCGTTGGCCTGATCTTCTCCCTGATCATCATCACCTTCTTCTTGTTCCTTAGTGGCTGAGTAGGTAACCTTTAACCCTAAACCCTAAACCCTAAACCCTAAGCCCTAAGTAGGTAACCTTTAACTTTTTGGGGCTCTTATAATCCTCCGATAGTTCAAAAGGTTAACTTTTTTTGGGCTAGGGTACTCAGCCTCTAAGGTTCTGCCTTGTGAAGCTCTTGCATACTCTGATTATGGGCAGCGCGAAGAAGGTGATCATGCGCGCCACGAACATGAACGACTACGTGGCCATCCTTGTTGGCCTTGGCATCACCTTTATCGTCCAGTCCAGCTCTGTGAGACTTGGCGGTGCAAGTGGGTTTAGGATTTAGGCTTGGGTTTTAGGAGTTTAGTCCTGTTTCGCAAAGGGTCTAGGGTTGAAAGTCTGAACAAAAGAGTCAAAAGGACCACCTCAACACTGACGCCACTCTGCGGTGTCGGCGTGCTCCCGGTGCACAAGATGCTGCCCATGACTCTTGGGGCAAACATCGGTAGCTTGGCAGGATCTGGCGACACATCAAAGGTTCCATAATGAAGTGACTGTATATGTTTATTGAGCAGTGTTGTAGGTTTGATCTGGTGTACAGCCGAGGAGAAACATGCGTGGTGGGTTCTGTGGGCTTTAATTACAGACAGCTTAGCCAGAAGCAAAGACGCGTAAGATGGTCAAGCCATGTCGTGTAGGAAATGTAGGAAGTCGAGTGCGTATAGGCACGTGATTGACGCAGCTAATCTCTATGACGAAGGGAAGAAACCAGATCTTATCAGCTTTGCAGGTTGCCTGCACATAGCATAGACAGAAGGCGTCATGGGCAAGATAGCAAGTAGAGTTGCAGTATAGGTGTCGCTGTCAGTGCCAGTGCCGTTGTCCCTTGCAAGTAGTCTAAACCCTTAACCCTGAACCCTACCCGTGAAACTTTAAGCCCACCGTTCAATTTCCTTTCTCAAGGCACCACATTCACATCCATGTTGGCCGCCCTGGCAGTGATGCTGGGCTTCTTAAAGGGGACTCCTCCAGCCATGTTCGGGGCTGAATAAGGAGAGTTGCTTTGGGTTCGCAAAAAGGGTATAAGGCTAGGGTGTAGGGTTTATAGGGTTTAAGGTTTCGGGTTGAAGGGCTCCTATAGTGTTTTGCATGAGCTGGGCTCAAGCGATTATGACGGGGATGTATTTTAAACACTACGGCAGCCCAGCTTCAGCTCCTTGGCGTAAACCTTAAAGCCTAAATGCCCAAACCCTGATGAACCGAGGATGAAGCCTGACAGCCTGCAGATCGCCTTCGTGCATCTTGCTCGGGTTTGTAGGGCTACTTAAATGCCGTTGAATGGGTTGCAATTGCTAGTGTTCCTGCTGTTGGTGTATTGTTTCGAAGAAGGGGCATTAGGACTTCTAAGCAGTTGTTGGGGGTTTGGTAAGCATTACTTTTTGGGGTAGGAGGTGGTTGCTTTTGGCGCAGTCATGTTACAATCAAACCTTTTCGCTCTGCCCAACGGAACTGGACGAGCGCGAGGCATTTGTTCTTCAACATCATCGGCATCTTGCTTCTGGGCTCGACCTGAAAGAAGTTTTTCGTAAGATTCTTTAACGGTTTATAGCTTTTTTTCCATAAGTTCTGTGAACCCTGTAAGGACGTAGATACACTATTCCGTTGCGGTCGAAATGGGCCAGCGCACTCTAGGTAGCCCCGAGTACGCCCTAGTAGCCGCAAGTACTGCGCCCGTGGATGCTCGCGTACGCCCGTCTATACGGCGTCATACTCTCCGGTATAACCCTATACCCTAAACCCTTATATGCCTGTCTGCCTAAATGATATTCCTTATGCAATATACAGTATAAAGAGATACGATCTACTATGTGTTTTATATTACACTATATACTGTTCATGTCATATACCACGTCTCTAAATATGTAACATGTAGCATTGACTATCTACGTCTTAAAATCATGTAATAACATATTATCTCACACCGTAGTTTTCGGCATGCAGCATACAACGCCGTCTGCAATATCAGGGTAAGGAGTTTGCAGTTGATACAGAACTCTACCGTTTTCTATAAATATATATACACATGTACATATACATACATACATATATGTATATATATATATATATATACACATATATACACATATAGGTATATCATGCACGATATAAACTTTATACCTTAAAACACTGCAAAGTTTACTATGGACGGATAAAAATTAATATGTGAGGCATGAACGGTGTTACAGGCAATATACAATGTGCTCTGTACAGAATATACCGAAAACTGAAAGACATGAAATGCACTCGGGCATACCCGGCGCCACCAGGCATGACTCGCGCATGCAATGCGCTTCTCGCGCATGGCCGGCGCTTCTCACACATACCCGGCGCTACTCGCACGTAGCCGACGCTACTCGCGCATACCCAGCGCTAGCCAGACATACCCGGCGCTACCCGGGCATAACCGGCACTACTCCGAAGCATACCCGGCGCTACCCGCCTTCCCATCGCCGTCCAATGCTCTAAATGCCTCGAACATCCTTAGGCACCGAGGCATTAGAATCCGATGAGAACTTTAGACAGCCCTAAAGCCACCTTCCAAAGCGCTTTTTGACAGCACACCAAAATCCGTGGAATGTCCTAAGCTCTAAACCCTCAAGCCCGTTACAGCCATTGTAGAAAGAGCGCAGGATCTGGTTTCCGGTGCCTTTCATGCGACGGATTCCCATCAAGGCTGCCTGCCTGCTGGGATTCTATGCCTCCTACTGG
>CAJNDV010001986.1:0-13607 GCA_905221635.1 Symbiodinium sp. CCMP2456
GGTTACCCGCCAGTTGGAAATTGCGCTACAGCGCAGAGGCAGCGCCACGTAAGAGCATTCAACATCTGAGATAACCGCGGTATTTTTTTTCGTCCCATTCCGAGCATTTTATTTTCTGGCACAATTATTTATTTCTGTAAGTCAATAAAAATTAAGCCGCCATGAAAAAACTTCTCAGCATTACCGTTTTAGCACTCGTTGCACTTTCTTGTTCGCGCCAGGGCCCTCCTGGTCCGGCTGGCCCACAGGGCCCGCAAGGCCCTCCCGGTGAAAGTGCGCTCTTCACTATCATTGAATTCACCACCTACCCGCAAGATTGGCAACCCTTTGGCTTTCCCGGTGACCCGGATTACCAATATTTTATTGAATTCAATACCCCTGAAATAGATGCCTACGCCTACGACAACGCCATGGTAGAGGGCTATTTAATTGAAAACGATGGCACCATTTATCCTTTGCCCAACACCGTAAACTTTGGCAATTACACACGCGAGTACAGCATGTACTATGGTTTGGGTTACCTCGGTTTCATTGTGAAAGATTCTGATTTGCAAACCACCGCTCCCAACAATCAACTGGTTTACCGGGTGTACATTACCGAGCCACGCGGCAAAAAAGAGGGCGTACAGGGATGGTCGGCCGCAGAGCTGCAGAAGTTTGCCAACGAAAATCCCGATAAGGTGCATTTTGAAAAATACACAAAGCCCAATGCCGAGTTAAAAAGACCCAGCCAAAATTTGTAGAAAAATAGTTGAGGCATAAAAGCTCCGGTTTAACGCTTACCTGAATTTGATTTGGTCGTCAAAAAGCAGGTGGCATAAACCGGACTTTTTGTTTCTGCGCGTGGGGAAAAACATGTAAAAATGACACGCTAAACGACATGGCAGATTTTTTGACCACTAGCAGGCGGAATAAAAGAATAGATATGAGCAATACCCGTTCATCTGACCATAAAAACGATAAAGATTTGAAAGATCAAGAGGTAAAAGACACCGAGCAAAAAGCGGCCGAAACTGCCGAAGAGCTTGGCAAAACCGAGGAGGAAGCCTTGGTTGACGAGAGCGAAGAGTCATCGCCCGAAGAGGCAGAACTGAGCGAAGTTGACCAGGTGAAGGAGGAGTTGGCGAAGGTAAAAGACCAACACTTGCGCCTGTTTGCCGATTTTGAAAACTTCAAAAAGCGCACCGCCAAAGAGCGGGTGGAAATGTATGGCAGTGCTAACATGGAACTTATGTCAGCTTTACTGCCCGTGCTTGATGATTTTAAACGCGCTTTGAAAAATATGCCCGAAGATCAGCAAGAAGGCGTGAAACTTATATTCAACAAATTTGAGAGCACCTTGAAACAAAAGGGCCTCAAGCCCATGGAAGACACCACCGGAAAAGAATTTGACGTGGATACCATGGAGGCTGTAACCCGCATTCCGGCTCCCGATAAAAAGCTAAAAGGCAAGGTGGTTGACGAACTGGAACAAGGCTTTTATCTGGGAACTAAAATAATCCGCTACGCCAGAGTAGTAGTGGGCGAATAAAATTAGCAATGGCAAAACGAGATTATTACGAGATACTGGGCCTGAGCAAGGGCGCTTCGGCTGACGAAATAAAGAAGGCTTACCGCAAAATGGCGATTAAATATCATCCGGATAAAAACCCGGACGATAAGGAAGCCGAGGTAAAGTTTAAGGAAGCCGCAGAGGCCTACGAAGTACTTAGCAATCCCGAAAAACGCCAGCGTTACGATCAATTCGGACATGCCGGAGTAGGTGGCGCGGCCGGTGGCCGTGGCGGCTACGGTGGCGGCATGAATATGGACGATATCTTTGAGCAATTCGGTGATATTTTTGGCGGTGCCTTTGGCGGAAGCGGTGGCTTCGGTGGTTTTGGCGGAGGCCGCGGCCGCGGAGGGCGCAGAGTTTTTAAGGGCTCAAACCTGAGGGTGCGCGTAAAGCTTTCGCTCGAAGAGGTGGTTAACGGTGCCGATAAAAAGCTCCGCATTAAGCGCAAGGCTCCGGCCGAAGGTGTGGAGTTTACCACCTGTGCCACCTGTAGAGGCAGCGGGCAAACCACCCGCGTTACCAATACCATTTTGGGGCAAATGCAAACCTCAAGCACTTGTCCGGCCTGTAGCGGCCTGGGCAAAACCGTGAGCAATCGTCCTTCTGGGGCCGATGAGCACGGGATGATTATGAAAGAAGAAGTGGTTGAGGTTAAAATTCCTGCCGGAGTGGTTGATGGCATGCAGCTGAAAGTTTCCGGAAAGGGAAATGCCGGCCCCATGGATGGCGTTAACGGTGATTTGATTGTGGTGATTGAAGAAGAACCGCATCCCGAGTTGCACCGCGAAGGCCAAAATTTGCACTACGATTTGTACATCAGTTTACCCGATGCCGTACTTGGCACCAAAACCGAAGTGCCCACCGTGGGTGGCAAAGCCCGCATAAAACTAGACGGAGGTACCCAAAGCGGTAAAATTTTGCGCCTGCGCAACAAAGGCTTGCCAAGCGTGGAAGGATACGGAACGGGCGATTTATTGGTGCATGTAAATGTGTGGACGCCAAAAAACGTTTCTCCCAAGTTTGAGAAAATGTTTGAGGAGATGCGCAACAGCGAAGAATTTACGCCCAATCCAACCCGCAACGACAAATCCTTTTTCGATAAGGTGAAGGAGATGTTTACGTAAGTTTACCATTGAGTTTTGAATTTTACCAGCGCACCCTCTATGCTATCCATACAAAACGTGAGCAAGACTTACGGCAGCCATCAGGCTTTGAGCCAAGTGAGTATTGAGGTAAAGCCGGGAGAAATTTTTGGCTTGCTGGGCCCAAACGGGGCGGGCAAAACCTCGCTCATCAGAATCATCAACCAAATCACTGCCCCGGATGCGGGGCAGGTCTTGTTTGAGGGTCATCCGTTGCAGCGCAAACACATAATGAATATTGGCTACCTTCCAGAAGAACGTGGCCTGTACCCCAAAATGCGGGTGCGCGAGCAACTTTTATACCTGGCTCAGCTCAAAGGCGTAGAAAAAAACACCGCCCTGAACCGCATTGACGACTGGCTGAATCGCTTTGAACTCAATGCCTGGAAAAACAAGAGCATTGAGGAGCTGAGCAAGGGCATGGCCCAAAAGGTGCAGTTTATTGCCACCATTGTGCATGAGCCCACCCTCCTGATATTTGATGAACCCTTTACGGGCTTTGATCCGGTAAATACCAATTTAATTAAAGACGAAATCCGTCAGCTCAAAGAAAAGGGCCACACCATTATTTTCTCTACCCACCGCATGGATTCGGTGGAGGAGCTTTGTGATGAAATTGCCCTGCTGCACAAGTCGGAAAAGATTTTGGAAGGCCGTGTGCAGGCGGTTCGCGAAAAATTTAAGGAGGGCATTTACCGCTTTGAAATTAGTGGCGAGGAGCCGGGCCGGCTGCCAGAAGGCTACGACTTGATTAGCCGGGAAAAACAAATGGGATATTGGGTGCTGCGGTTACGGTGTTCGGAGAATAAAATACCCGAACTTTTGCGCCTGATGGCCGACCGCTTTCACGTACATTCTTTTCGAGAGGAAATACCCAGTCTCAACGATATTTTCATTAAAACGGTTCAAGCGTGATGGGAAAGATTGGCCTAATCATAAAGCGTGAATTCAGCACGCGGGTGCGCAAAAAAACCTTTATTGTTTTAACCATTTTGGGGCCCATATTATCGGCTGCCATTTTTATTCTGCCTGCATACTTGGCAACCATGCCCGATGAACAGCGGGTAATTACGGTTTTAGACGAAAGCTTGCTCTTGGATTTTGAGAAGGGAAACGACAAGGTGAAGCTGCGCTATTTGCCACCGGATAAGTTTGACCCGGAGTTGGCGCTGGATTTTTCGCAAAGCCAGGAAGATTATGCCTTTTTGCACGTGCCCCTTTCGGAAGGCGGTGACCCCGATTTTTTGGCCAACAATATAAAATTATACCGGGCCGGTGATGTCTCCATATCCGTAGAAAACTATCTGGAAAACCAGTTGGAAAAGTACCTTCAAAACGAAAAGCTAAAAGCTACCGGGGTTGACCCAGCCGTGATTACCCAAACCAAAACCAAGGTAAACATTCGCACCATAAACACCGATGCCGGTGCAGAAACCGAAAATGCCACCTTCATTAAAATTGGTATTGGCTACGTGGCCTCCTTTCTAATTTACCTCTTCATATTTTTATACGGAGCGCAGGTAATGCGCGGGGTAATTGAAGAGAAAACCAATCGCATTATGGAGGTGATTGTTTCATCGGTAAAGCCCTTTCAATTAATGGCCGGTAAAATTATTGGCATTGCCTGCGTAGCGCTGTTGCAGTTTACGGTTTGGGTGGTTTTTGCGGCAATAATTTACCTTTCGGTGATGCACTTTTTCCTAGCCGATGCCATTGACCCGGCCAAGCTCAGCCAGGGGGCTGCCGCAAATATTGATCCCACCATTTTTAAAATGGTGAGTACCCTGAGCACCATAAATTTCCCCCTGATTATCGGGGCCTTTATTTTTTACTTTTTGGGCGGTTACCTCTTGTACGGAGCATTTTTCGCAGCGGTGGGAAGCGCGGTTGATAAGGAAAGTGACAGCAGCCAATTTAGCTTGCCGGTATCAATTCCTCTAATACTCAGTATAATTGTGGTTATTCGTGCGCTTGACAGCCCGGACAGCAGCTTGGCCTTTTGGTTTTCTATGGTGCCCTTTACTTCACCCATAGTAATGATGGCGCGCATTCCCTTTGGTATAGCCCCCTGGGAACTGATACTTTCCATGCTTATCTTACTGGCTTCAATTGTAGGAGCTACCTGGGGCGCTGGTAAAATTTACCGCACCGGAATTTTAATGTATGGCAAAAAGCCTAAATTCACAGGGCTTTTTCGCTGGCTAAAACATTAATGAACAACATTAACGAGATTTTAGATTTTCGGCTGCTCCACGTAGGTAGCTTTGAACTACGCGTGCTAGACCTGGTGGAGGTGGCGCTTATTTTCTTTATGGCCTGGTTTGTGCTGTGGCTGTTCAAAAAATACCTCGGTCGCAAACAGAAGCTGGGCAGCTTTGATGCGGGAAAACTATACGCCCTCACGCAAATTTCGGCCTATATAATTTACGTGATTGCCATTATGGCCGCCATTGATGCTATCGGTTTCAGTATAACAGTACTGCTGGCCGGTTCAACCGCACTTTTGGTGGGCTTGGGTCTGGGTTTACAAGATTTGTTTCGCGACATGGTGGCGGGCTTTATCATTCTCTTTGAACGAGCCGTGACGGCCGGTGATATTGTAGAAGTTACCGGAATTGTGGGCAAGGTAAAAGAAGTGGGCCTGCGCACCACCAGCATTATAACCCGTGAAGATATTGTTCTCATCGTACCCAATTCAAAGCTGACAACAGATCACGTGATTAACTGGAGCCAAAACCACCGGGTTACCCGCTTTCGCGTGGATGTGGGCGTGGCCTATGGCAGCGACACCGAGCTGGTGCGCAGGCTTTTGCTGCAGAGCACCGAAAACCACAAAGATATTCTGGCCACCCCGGCTCCTACGGTATTTTTTGCCGACTTTGGCGACAGCGCCTTGGCCTTCAGCCTATTCTTTTACTCCTCAAACTTATTCCGCATTGAGCGGACAAAAAGTGAGTTGCGGTTTGAGATAGACAAGCTCTTTAGAGAAAATAATGTGCGAATTCCATTCCCGCAGCGCGATGTTTGGCTGCGCAATGAAACCGATAAAATGGCCAGTAAAAAATGAGAATTGCTGTAATTGATTGTGGCACCAACACCTTTAATCTGTTAATAAAAGACTGGGAAAATGGCGAGGTGGTTTTTAACGATAAAATTTCCGTTCGACTGGCAGAAGGGGGCATTACGGAAAACCAAATTTCAGACGCAGCATTTGAACGCGGCCAAGCGGCCATTGGCAGCCATTTGGAAACTATAAAATCATTGGGAGCAAATGCAACCTACGTGATGGCAACATCGGCCATCCGGTCGGCCACCAACGGCCCCGATTTTGTGAAGCAAGCCAAGGCCAGGCACCAGGTAAATATTAATGTTATTAGTGGCGCGGAAGAAGCCGAACTCATTTATGCGGGGGTGAAAAAGGGCATCCGATTTGAGGAAGCGCCCACATTGATTATGGACATTGGCGGAGGCAGCACAGAGTTTATAGTATTGCGCAACCAAAAGGCGGTGTACAAGGGGTCTTTTTTGATAGGCAGCAGCCGATTGCTCGAAAAATTCAGGCCGGCCGACCCTATACTGCCGGAAGAAATTGATGGCATAAACAATCACCTAGAAGAAGAATTGACCGATTTAATAGCGGCCTGTAAGCCTGAGCTTCCACGGGTGCTGATTGGCAGCAGCGGCAGCTTTGATACGCTGGCGCAGATGTGTGTAGAAAACTTTGGCACCAGCCGGCTTGAGCCCGAGCATAGCAGCTACACTTTTTCTATGTTTGAGTATATGCAAATTGCCGAGCGCATGGTGAAAAGCAATTTCCACGAAAGGCTTAACACGCCCGGGATGATTCCGATGCGGGCCGATAATATTGTGATGGCCTGCCTTCAAATAAACTTTATTATAAAACGATGCGGTATAAAATTGCTTCAGCAGTGCAGTTATGCACTAAAGGAAGGCCTGTTTTTTACCCTCAAGGAAAATAACAACAGATGGCAAAAATCTTAATTATTGAAGACGAAAAAGCAATTAGAAATGTGCTCAGAAATATTCTGAGCGATGAAGACAAGAGCTTTGAGGTGAGCGAGGCGGAGCACGGCAAAGCCGGTTTAGACCTCCTGCAAAAAGAAGATTTTGATTTGGTTTTGTGCGACATTAAAATGCCGGGCATGGACGGCATGGAGGTGTTGAGCCAAATCGTAGAGAACCACCCCGAGACCGCGGTGGTCATGATTTCGGGACACGGGGATATTGACACGGCCGTTGACAGCATGAAGAGAGGCGCCTATGACTATATAGCCAAGCCGCCAGATTTAAACCGCCTGCTCAGCACTGTGCGCAATGCCCTGGATCGCAACAAGCTGGTGAAGGAGAATAAAACTCTCAAGAAAAAAATTGGGAAGAACTACCAGATGGTGGGCTCGAGCCAGGCCCTGGAGAATATCAAAGATATGATTGAAAAGGTGGCCCCCACCGATGCCCGGGTTTTAATTACCGGCCCCAATGGCACGGGCAAGGAGCTGGTGGCGCATTGGATTCATCAGAAAAGCGAGCGCAGTGGCGAACCCATGGTGGAGGTAAACTGTGCGGCCATACCTTCTGAACTGATAGAGAGTGAGCTTTTTGGCCATAAAAAAGGCGCCTTTACCTCGGCCGTTAAAAACCGCCAGGGAAAATTTGAGCTGGCCAATAAAGGCACCCTCTTTCTGGACGAAATTGGCGATATGAGTCTTTCTGCGCAAAGCAAAGTTTTGCGCGCCTTGCAAGAAGGCAAGATAACCCCGGTAGGTGGCGACAAAGAAATAAAAGTAAATGTGCGGGTGTTGGCCGCTACCAACAAAGACTTAAAAAAGGAAATTGAAGCCGGAAACTTTCGGGAAGACCTGTATCATCGCCTGAGCGTGATTTTAATAAAAGTGCCCGCCCTGAACGACCGGAGGGAAGACATTCCCGCCCTGACCACTTTCTTTGCAAAAAAAGTAGCCGATGAGTATGGATCTGTACCCAAGAAGTTTAATGAAGACGCATTGGAAAAACTGCAGGAAATGAATTGGACGGGTAATATCAGGGAATTGCGTAACGTTGTAGAGCGCTTAATCATTTTGGGCGGAAATGAAATTTCTGCCGATGATGTAGTGAACTTTGCCAGCAAATAAATACTTATAAGATAGTCTCAATCAAATATTTAAAGCTATGGAACTACCACACTATCTTCTTGCCGACTGCACCGATACGCCCGATTGCATTTATATAATTCATACCGAATACCCCCGTTTTGTGTGGGAGGTGAACAGCGATGAGGTAGAGTGGTTGGATCAACTGGAAGGCGAATCGGAAGACTTGATTAATGAAGTAGCAGAGTTAATGTCGGCCGCTGAAGCCTTTTACATGCGCGAAATGCAAAGGCATGAAGAAGATATGGATTTAGAGCCGGCTTAACTGGAATTTTAGCATCATCAATTGAACTGCATATTGGTTCAGAAGTTTTCTTTATTTAAATTCGACCCGATCCAATTTAGAACAAGATGAAAAACTTATTAATCTGGCTTGTAGCCTTTAGTGCTGTTGTTTATTTCCTTCCGGCTGCTGCGCAACCATCCCCAACTAAAGTAGAGGTAAAACTTGGAAAGGATTATAAGAATAAAGGAGTATTTAACCCCGATAATAACTATTTTTATATCGGTAGCTACAACGGTGAAAACTATTACGGTTCTGAGTCTGTAGTTAAAACACATTACTATCCTCACCCTCGAAAACATAGCTATTTTAAACTCAACAGCGACCTTACCGGTGAATTGAAAGAGTACGCTGATCAGGATGAAGGTCCTGATGCGGGTGGTGCCGATTTAATTTCTATTGGAGCATATGGCTTTGATCAAGGCCGAATTTCTCAAATTTATCAGGATGTAGAGGGAAAGCGCGGTCAATATGGTTTATACCGTGCCGTGCTTAACCCCGATGGGAGCTTTTCTAAGGCCAAGTCCTTTCCAGAAGGAAATTCCTTGGCAACTAACTTAAGTTATAGCTGGCATCATGACGTATCTGATGATGGAGAGAGTCATATTATATATGGCTTTTCCGGCCGGGAAGAAGGTTTTAAGCGATATTACTCTTCCGTTCATATTATTATTACAGACCATCATCTCAATGCGTTGAAGCAGTACAGCATAAACCTCAATAGCCTGCCTTCTGGTTTTGTATTGGATGATCTTAAGCTAGACAATGCACAAGAAATATATCTGATAGGCTACGATGGCCGGACTGGGTTAAATGAAGATGATCCTATTAAATACAGGGTTTTTAAACTTAAAGGAGCGGGTGACAATTTAAATTTTAAGGAAATACCACTTGAATTTCAAGACAAATTCCCCAGTTACGCTGGCGTTTACACCTCAAATGATGGAAAGACCGTTATAGCAGGTGTTTATCAAAATGATAAAAAAGAAATTCAAGGCATTTTTCATCAGGTGTTGGCAAAAGACGGTAGCACCATAAAATCACTTACCTATACGGCCTTCAAAGAAAANNAAATTTAGAAGCAGCCAGGGCGGCCCAACATAAAAATGCGGTTATGAAGTTTTTTACCGGTAAGGATGGCAGCCAGTATAAATTAAGGAAAGTGCATCTTGATGAAACCGGTGCACGGTATTTAGTATTTGAAGACAACTTTGAGTGGATGGAGGGACAGCCCGGCTTGTTTAATCATCATTATGCCTATAAAGACAAGCTTGTGGTTAAGATGGATAGCGACATGAATATTATGTGGAATAAAATTATCCCTGTTGATAATATCACGCAGATCCAATCGCATGGAGGTATGAAAAGTATACTTCACAATGATGAACTTTATTTATTTTTTCCTGATGACGCGGAGAATTTGAAGTTTTGGAATGGCGAAGCCAACTCTTTAAATGAATACAGAGGCCTTGGTACCATGGGGGAAGAAGTAGCTACCGCCTACGTGATAATTAGTCCGGAAGGCGAGGTTCAGTATAATCAACTTCAAAGCCCCCAACTCAAAGATGCCTATTTTATGCCTTATAGTTCCAAACTCTCTGAAGATGGAAAATCCATACAAACCATCTGGTTTAACCAGAAGGTGACATCCGCCTACCTAAAACCGGGAATTGTTGTTTTAAATTAATAGAAGTTAACTACAAGCTAAAGCGGAATTAAGCCAAAGCCACAGGCTTTACCTACTTTTGCGGGCTTATATTTAAGCCCGCTTTTTTTTTGACCCGGAGAGAACATTATAAAAAGAATATAGCCCTGGCCTGGCCGGTGGTTTTGGGGCAGCTGGGCCACGTAATGGTGGGCCTGGCCGATAGTATTATGATTGGTCGCCTGGGGACCATTCCACTGGCGGCAGGCGCGTTTGCCAACTCGGTGTTTGTAATTCCTATGGTGTTTGGAATTGGGATGGCCTTTGGGCTTACCACGCCCGTTGCCAATGCCGATGGCGAGGGAAAGCCCCTCAAGGTGCGCAGTTTTCTCAAACACGCCATATACCTGAACGCGAGTATTGCCATTCTGCTGTTTTTACTGCTTTTGCTGTTTAGCAATTTTATGGATTACTTCGGCCAGGAGCCACAGGTGGTTAGCCTGGCACAACCGTATTTTCTCATAATTTCCAGCAGCATTATTCCCCTGCTTACCTTTTTAACCTTCAAGCAATTTGCCGAAGGCCTGAGCGATACGCGCATGGCCATGCTAATTTCAATTGCCGCCAATTTGGTAAACGTAGGTTTGAACTACCTTTTGATTTACGGCCACTTTGGTTTCCCGGAAATGGGCCTAAACGGGGCCGGCTACGCCACCTTGATTTCAAGGATTTTAATGGCCGGGATAATGATCTGGTACATTTTCTCCAAAGGCAGCTTTAAGGTGTACACCCATAAAATTGCTTGGAAAACAGTAAAGAACAAGCAGTTTAAAAAACTGCTGGACATCGGTGTGCCTTCTGGTTTGCAATATATTTTTGAGGTAAGCGCCTTTGCCATGGCCGCCATTTTTATGGGATGGATAAATGCCGAAAACCTGGCCGCCCATCAAATAGCTATATCCCTGGCCGCCATTAGCTATATGGCTGCTACGGGCCTGGGTGCCGCAGCCAACGTAAGGGTGAGCAACCAGTTGGGGGCAAATGATATTCCGGCCATGCGTTTGGCGGCCCATACCAATTTTATAATGACCTTGTACTTTATGGCCTTTGCGGGCCTGGTGTATTTCTTTGGCAGAAACTGGCTGCCCACCTTCTACAGCAATGACCCGGCCGTGGTAAACCTGGCTTCCAGGCTCTTGATTGTGGCCGTGTTCTTTCAACTGTTTGACGGGGTGCAGGTAACAGCCCTCGGGGCGCTAAGAGGAATTTCCGAAACAAAAATACCAACCTATATCACCCTGTTCTCCTATTGGGTAGTAGGTTTGCCTTGCTGCTACCTTTTTGGCATTGTACTTAAGTGGGGCGGCATGGGCGTTTGGTACGGCTTAGCGCTGGGACTCATTTGTTCGTCAGTGTTGCTGTACACCCGATTTGAAAAACGAAGCAAACAATTGTTAACCGCACCGCACAATGAGTAAAGATTTTAAAATTGGCGCACTGTCACTTTTGGCCATTTGCCTGATAGCCCCTTTAGAATTTGGCTTTTCCGGTATTCCGGTCACCTTGCAGTCGCTGGTAATTTTTGTTTGCGCAGGGCTTATGCGCCCCAAAATAAGCGCAACGGTACTTTTGCTCTACCTCTTGTTGGGTGGCTTTGGCCTGCCCGTTTTTGCCGATTATCATGCCGGATGGGCTAAGCTGGTGGGGCCAACGGCAGGTTTTTTATGGGGCTTTTTGGTGGTGGCGGTGTTCATCAGTTGGCAGGTGCAGCAAAAGGAGCTTCATTTTTTTAACGCCATTGTTTTGGTTTTTGTGGCGCACTTTCTCCTGCTCCTTCCCGGATTTATTGTCTTGGAAATACAAATGCCTGCGGCAAAACTGTGGCCCACTTTCGTGGGATTAATTCCCGGCTTGTTGTTCAAGAGCATGGCCGGAGGCTTGCTGTTGGCTTATTTGCGCGCTAAAGTACACCGCCCGCTGGCCGAGGCCTAAACGTCCATCGGCCGAAAGGCACAAAAAAACTGCCTCCCGTTGCCGGGGGCAGCCTTTGCTTTGCGATACTTCAATTTATTTTACAATTAAAATTCCCTTCATGGCCGTGTGGCCAGGATAGGTGCAAATAAATTGATAGGTTCCCGGATTCTCGGGAGCGGTAAACATTAAATCCACGGTTTCACCGGGATAGGCTAAGNNCAATATATTCGCTGTCTTCCGGCAAAAAACCATTTTCCTTACCTGCCGCCAGGCCGGCCTGACTTACTTGCTCTTGTTTGCCGCGCTCTATAAATACAATATTGTGTATCATAGCTTCGGCCGTGGCAGAATTAGTAAGGGTAAGCTTTACTTCTGCACCGGCAGGCACGGTTAAGCGGTTGGGCTCATAGGCCATGGTAGTCATGGTTTCACCGGTGGTTTTAACCTCCAAACTAACGGCCTTTTCCTCCATCTCCACTTCTTCTGTCGCTTCTGTTTCATCAGCAGCGGGGGCCGTTTGTTCTGTTTCATTCATTTGCGCTTCTGTTTCCTGTGGTTCTTCACCGGCATTGCCGCATGCGGTTGCCAACACAGCGCCCATGAAAATCATTATCAATCTTTTCATATTCCTATTGTTTCTATTATTAGTTTAGTTCTTACTAAAACGCACAAAGCGTTGTTTGGTTTAGAATGCAATTTATATGCGTTTACTCTTCGTATCCAGACCTTCATTATTTAGTCACCCGGGAGGCGACACGCTTCATGTAGAGCAAACAGCGGAGCATATCCGCAGGCTGGGCCACGAAGTAGAAATTGCTACCTACCATTTTATTGAACCCAAAGGATTTGATGTAATTCACTTTTTTAATCTGGGGCAACCCGCACCGGTTTTACCTTATTTGCGCAAGGCGCCAGAAATCCCTTTGGTGGTGTCGTCAGTGTTTGTTGATTATTCCACCGTTGAAAATCCGGTGGCCGGAAGAAAGGAAAGAATAGTGGCCCAGTTTAATTACCACTGGCAAGAGTATTTTAAAACTTTGGCGCGCACCTTTAAAGGGCAAGAGCAACTGCCTCATTGGGAATACATAATTGACGGGCAAAAAGCCAGCGTTAAGAATGTGCTAGACCGGGCGGCCGTGCTCATTGGCGCCAGTGACTGGGAAGTGCAGCACGTGGTAAACAGTTACGGCTTTAAAGGCCGAAGGGAGAAGATAACGGTAGGAGTTGAACATGTGAAGGGCGTGAATACAAAGTTGAGCCGCAGCAACAAACGCGTGCTGTGTGCGGCCCGTTTTGAGCCGCTAAAAAACCAGCACCGCCTTATTTCGGCTTGCCGCAAGTTGGAATTGCCCTTGCACCTGGTGGGGAGGGCTTCCCGCAACCACAGAAAGTATTTTAATTACTGTTTTGACCTGGCCGGGGGCGATGTGGTTTTTCACGGCAAGCTTACCCGAACCGAAACGTTGAATGAAATTACGCAGGCCAAAATTCACGCCATGCCCAGTTTTTATGAATCTACCGGTTTAAGCACTCTTGAGGCTCTGTATTGTGGCTGCCAGGTGGTGGTGAGCAATCATCCCATACAGCGCGAGCTGTTTGCCGGGCATGCTCATTTTGCCAACCCAAACAGTGAGTTGTCGATTCAAGAGGCCATTTTGGAGGCCATGGCCAACAAGGAAAACCACCAAAGCTGGGTAAAGCAGAATTTCAGCTGGTCGGTGGCGGCATTGAAAATAGTGGAGATTTACCGAGATTTAGTATAGATGAGAATAGGCATACTTGGCAGCAGGGGTATACCCAATTATTACGGTGGCTTTGAGGAGTGCGCCCAGCAAATATC